>JAOUZG010032472.1:1767214-1792530 GCA_026289955.1 Argiope argentata | reverse complement strand
CTTAAATTAGTTAAGATAAATAATGACTTAAAAATAATAATGTTCTCACATGATAACTTGAAATTTACGATATATTTAATTTTCTTTATTTCTTTATTTATTTTGCTGTAACATAAAAAAATAGTTCTGATAGAATGTGCAAAGTTAGTTATAAAGAAAAACGCTTCTTTTATAACATCTTCCTTTGTACGCCCAATATAATTATATTTTTAGCTGTATGCAATGTCAGCAGGTCAAGTTAATCTGCCTCATTAAGGGTTTAAGATAATTATTTCCTTCTCAATATTATGGAATTTTTTTCTATTAAGTATATGAAACTTCGAATTCCTTACATGATAATTAAATTCAAGTACTCAAGATTAAAACTCTTTAAAAATTTCAGTATCTATTACAAAAAACATTTTTGCTTGTGCATAAAAAAAACGTCCTCTTACAACATCCTATCTATAATTTAGATAATATGCATTTATCTTATAAAATCATAAGATAACGATACAGTTTTTTAAGCATAGAAAAATCAGATAAAATTGGGAATAGATTAAAAAATAGAATGACAGGAAGAAATATTTTGATTTAAATCAAGTAATTGCATTAATATCATTGAACCCGGATAAATCGGTTTTTTTAAACAAAAGAATAATCTATCTATGATATTTAATAGAACTTTTACTATCAAAATTCCAAATCGAATATCACGTGACTAGAACTTACCGTTCATTATCATTATCTCAGTTCAGATAAAGAGAGAATTAAGTAAAATTATGGGAAAAAGCCCCAGTTTATATTTAAAAAAACCCATAAAACACAGTTATTTTCTTAACATAGTATACATAGTGCAGAATTCATGTACTAAAACATTATTTTTATCTGATTATACTAATTATTTTACGTTATAATGTTATATTATTTCCATAATATATGGTATTTAAAAAAAACAAAGTAATTATAAACGGTATAAAATAAGAGAGTAATAATAGTTAAACAGTAAACCAACACAATATTTGTACTGATAAACAGAAGTGTGATGAATTACACTGAGAACCTGGACTTTTAACTCTTTATTTTGTTGTTATTGTTGATACTATTGGCACTTGCCATAGAAAATATCACTGAGGTAGTCAGTTATTAAGGCCTAATGAGCGTCTTTTATTAGTAGTAGCGCCAACTAGGGCCAAGAGTACGAATTTTTCTACTTATTCATCATATTCTTTTGCACAGTCCCTTTTTAAAGGGGGGCACATTCATACACCTCACGGATAGTACACAGAAAAACAACCATGCCCTGACCAGGACGGGAACCCAGGACGATCAGATAACGAGGAAGATGCGCTACCTCTGTGCCAGGATGCCGACCCTTTATTTTCCAAATAATTTTTATCACAATATTGCTACTTTTATGTCAGATAAATTTTTATTTCTCAACAATCTCAAGGAAGAAAAAATTGAGCTTTTTTAATGAATTAAAATTAATTATTAATTATATTAATTTAGTATTTTTAATACCTTTTGCTTGTTGTCTGATCTACTCTCTTTGTATTCTTTTTCATACAGTTAAAAAATAATTATATTACGAAGTTATCAACATGATTTACTCTTGCTTTTAAGGAGACTGTGAACTTTATAAGTAATATTGGGAACTATCCACTTAGATTTATGAATTTTTGTTATGAATAAAATATTAATGAGATTAGTTAGAGATTAAAGGAAGAAGTACCAAATAACGGATTTTTGACAGCGGAGAATTGAGGACATCGTCCTCACTAACTGATTGCAGTCTGAAATAACGAATTCTTTTTTCAATAATCTCCATAAAAAGTTTAAACAGCAACGTAATGTTTAAAAAAAATCATACAATGATAGCATTGAAGTAAAGATGACCATATTATTACTAACGGAATCATTTAACAGCATCCAAAAAATCGTTGTCACCTGAAATATAATTGAATTCACAAAATTTTAAATGAGCTAAAATTAATATTTTTTCTAATGTAATCCTTGCAGATAGGAGGACATGATTTTCTGCTATTAAAGCTTTATTTTAATGTCTTAAATAATTTTATCCCATTCAGATCATAATTTTATCAATTTAATTAGACTCTGGATGAGCCAGATGTTAAGAAATCTGAAGGTATTTAAAAAGCACTGTATATATGCCAAAATATACAGTACTGAAATTAAAAGATTAATAAAATTAAATTATTTTCATCTTTGAGCCTATTTTCCCCCCAAAAGAAATTAACATATATTTATACGTTTAGCATGTTGATTTTCCAAGGTGTATGTAATGTAAGTGTTCAAACTGTCACCGTCTCGTTGTAGATATTGCTCATATGGATCAAGCAGATTATTAAACTTATCCTTAAACTAAGACTGCTTCAGACTTCTGCAAAAAGATATGGTTTTCTTACGTAATGCAGACACAGTTCTTGGTGGTTTTTCATAGTTAAACACCCTCAACTTAAACATCCCTATTTTCATTTATCGAAACTGTCACTGGTTGAACTGACTTCTCCTTCCATTGATAAAATAAACGACTAAAACAGCGAAATTTTGGAACAATAGACAGCATAACTGTGTTACTGGTGCCATCAAATTAAATTTCTCTTGGAATAGTCCTGCCCCCCTTTTCAACCCCATCACGATCGTTCCTATATGAGCGGAAATAATGCTCAACTATAAATACTTTTTCCACTGTTGAGACTTATTTCCAACAAGAACTACACAATACAACTTCCTTTTAACCAATTCAAACACGTATAGCTGGAGCTATGCTTATTCTAGTAGCACACATATATCGTTTGATATTTTATGATATAAAATAATATTCTCAATATTGTATAATATTGTTTAATACTGAATTATATATTATATTGTATAATATTGTATTTCAGGCCGTGCTACTTGGGTCGTTGGTCATGTGTTCGAGATGCGAGAGTTTCAGCACTGCATATTTTGAGACATACTGTATTTTGCACACGATTTGGAAAAATAATTTTCTAATAATTCGTTATTGCCATTACAGGGAGTGGCCTTTCTCGATCAGTTTAATCTTGGAAGGTACTGGCCAACTGTGGGACCCCAATTGTCATTGTACTCTCTGAGTACTCTTTTTCAAAATTCATCTACAGTGAACCGTATTACCCTATTCGAACTGGAAAACTCGCCTTGTGATAAAGAAAACAACTGTGTTTGTTCAGTTTGTGGATACTCCTATCGTTGATGGTCCAACTCCCGAGTATTAAAAAGCTTTTATACTATTCATCCAGTATCAACTCTCATTGTTCTGATTGTGTTATTAATTTCAATATACATGTGTATATTGTAAGAGAACTAAATGAATAAATAAGCAATTGTTAATAGTTCCCAAAAGGTATTAACACATTTCTTCACTGATAGATAAAAAAATATATATTATGGAATATATTATTAACTATATAGAATGACCTTGAATGGAACATTCAGATTTGATGGATAGTCCCACATGCCTATGCTAGTAGCCAAGGGAATCTTCCCCGTGATCTGGGCTTCCTGGGTTCGATTACCGATAGGGCATAATTGTTCTGTGTTCTATCTGTAAAATGTGTGAAAGTGCCCCCAGTAAAAAGGGGCTGTGCAAGCGAATGCGATGGACGAGTAGTACGTAATGATGAGTGATGAGTACGTAGTCATATTCATGGCCTTAGTTGGCGCTCCTACAAAACAAGAGAAGCTGATTAGGTTTAAATCACTCTCTACCTCGGCGAGCTCGTCCATGGCAAGTACCATGGGAAACAACAACAGTAGAAGAGGGTGCTGTATGCATAAACATGCAAAGTTGTTTGAATGTCGCAGTCGCTCTTCATCTGAGAATCTGATTTTACAAGATTAATGTGAATCTAATTCATCTAATTTTAAGCATCTACTTATCCACTTTTTAAATTCTTGTAACAATACAAAAAATACAATTTTTAAAAAATTTGGATTCAAGAATGTTTAAAACGTAGAAATCTGCTGTAGTATTTTAATGTTTAACAGATGTTCTATATATGCATGTTTACTATTAAAAAAAATGCAAATTCTGAGAATCGCAACTCACAACCGTCACTTGTTTTCAAAATGAGCCATACTTGCGCGATAAATTGAGCGATCACTTCAAACACTAAGACATGAGAAAACCTAAATGTTAACATAAGTGTAAAAATATATTTTAAAAAATTCTAGTCCCGAAATTTGTTTATTTAGTTAAGCTTCATAATATTAGAATTAAGAGAATCGAGCGCGCATTTTGAACGTTTAACCAAATTTGCAAAAGGGATTTTCGCTTGTCGGCTTGTACTTTCGAATGCATGGAAATGCAGTGACTAAAAAAAAAGCAGAAATATAAATGAGCGAAATTTGACTTGTGATCTTGTGATTACAATTACGGTCCCGTATCAGATTTGGTTTCAATAGGTTGGAAAAAACTTGACCAAAATGTGTGTTTGATTATGTTAGTATTTATTCATTAACTGCAAATCAGCAATGAATCGCCAAAGATTACAAATGAGATTCCTTAAAAATGCTGGATTCACGCCTGAGATCAATATTTGTTATTCATTTTATACCGATACCATAAAATTAATACACAGTGACTAGCTTTCTTTTCTACCCTACAAAGTCCATCTCTTTGATGTGCGAGACTCTGAAAATAGAGATTCGAGCATGGAGAAAAGATGTGGCATTCATATTCTTTCCCAGAGTACATAATTTTATGCAAGAGGAGGAATGTAACACATTTATTAGAGATCATTCGAGAGAACTTTAGGGAAATAACATTCACTGGTTTACTCATGCACACGAAAAATAAAATAAATATGTAATCTACATACTGGTAGGGCCGGGATAGTCTGATTGATAGAGCGTTGGGCTCTTATTCCCTAGGTTGCGAGTTCGAACCTGACCGGCCGAAGATTCTCCGAGTGTGTGGTAGCTGGCGCTCGTTACATTTGTTGAGGTCACAAGTTTCTCTATGTGGAGAGTAATACCACTGGCGTTATTGGGTCAGAAGTGATCGTTCTCTGTTCCAGCTCTAAATTACGATCAGTGGATGAATGAATGAATGAAAATGCATGAATGAAGTCCAGCCTAAGAAAAAGGTTGTGACGTGTGTCTAACTATGTCGTACTCTTGGCCCTAGTTGGCGCAACATAAAAATGAGACGCTCAATCGGTTTAAATCTCTGAGAGGTTTGACAACGGGCTTGAAAAGTGCCATAAGTAACCACAACAACATATTGAGGGAATTGGGATAAAATCAAACAAATATCTACGATTCTGATGTTAGATCCATATGGTAAATTTAATCAATCTAACTCATTATGTTATTTGAATTATTGCATTTCACAAACATTCAATTAGCGAATTTCGAAAAAAAAAATTGCAGTACTACAATTTGACGCAAAGACAGCGTACTAAATTCCAGCCATCTAGTTTGATGCATTATTGATTTATGTTCACAAACGTACAGGCATAATTCTAAAATGGACTTTTGAAAAACTCGGGGGATATCTAAAATGCGGGGTATACAACAAAATATCTACGACAATGTTTTAAAGAATTACGATATATTCCTGTCGTTTACGAAAAATAAAAATAGACAGACTTGATGCGTGCAATTCTTAATGCGATGTAGCTCATGCATAGAGAATGTTTTGCTTCTTTCAATGCAAAATTTCAAACAATTATCTATTAAATTTTGTGTATAATTTCAAAATCTACAATCAATTTTATTTTTGGGAGGTTTCATTTTTTTTAGAACCTAAGAGAATTTTCTACATTTGAGAACTTAGAGAAATACCTTATTATCATGTCAGAACATAATATTGTTTCAGGAATGACATTTTTTGGCGTCAACAAAAACCCGTAGGTGAAAAATAAAAATTTTATTATCTGCAAGAGCATTTCAAAAAATCAGCTTTTAATTACGTAATGCCATCACATTTACGAAAACTCCGATTTTTAAAAAAATAAGTTAATGACTACAGCAAATAAAACCGAAAGAATGCACCACGCGCTCGTGCGAGGTAAATTATATTTTTATTTATTTTAATTGTTTCATTGAAAGAGTCATTTAGTATTGCAAACGATCCAAGATTTCATTTTTCACAACAAGAAATACAAGATAAATCAATTTGAAAATAAATAATAAAGACAAATAAAGAAATAATTAATGACTTGAAAAAATTAATTAAAAAACTACTGTAGATAAATTTGAATTGTCTTTTTTTATCATATCAGAACATGATGTCGTTCTTGGGATGAGATTTTTGGCGTCAACAAAAATCCGTATGCGAAAAATAAAAAAATCCGTACGCGAAAAATTGAAATTTTATTATTTGCAGGAGCATTTCAAAAAATCAGCTTTTAATACTTTGTTGCCATCTCATTTACAAAAGCTCTGATTTTTAAAAAAGGTTAATGACTACAGCAAATAAAACCGAGAGAAATGTCATTTTTAGAACTTGATTATATGAAATGAAAGAAATAGGAAATGCGATGTTTTTTTAAACAATAAATGCGATACAAAGTTTTTTGGATCGTTTGCAATACTAAAGGGTCTCATTCAATCAAACAATTAAAATAAATAAAATTATAATTTAACTTGTACGAGCACGTGGTGCTTAACCGTTCAAGAAATTATGTTCTGAAATGCATAACATATTATGCATAAATATGCATAACAGATTTCATTTTTATCTTTTTTTTAATGCCAAGTTTTTTAAACAACAACTTGCCAATTTTGAGAAATCAAAAAAGAAGCATTTTCACAATTTATATAACTGTAATAATTTGTATGATCCTATTTAAGATCATATGAAAGCTTTGAGTTTTAAAGAGAAAATCTTACAATTATCAAATGTTAGACTTCGAGATTTTGAAAGAATCACCATGTTCAGGACGCCACACCTTTACCTCATTCCTGGAAAATATGCGGGAGACTATTATGTATGAAAGTTTAGTTAAAAAAAACTTCGGGTTTGATTTTTTTTTTGTTTCAGCATTTTCATATTTTTCATATTCTTTAATTTAATAATGCAGAGCAATTTTATCGTGTAATATAGAAATTTTGAAGAAAGAAATGAGCTATATGAATTATGTAAAATAATTTTTAACAAAAAAAATTGACATGCAAACAAATTTTTAAAAATGATAAAAGAAACTTTAAAATAAATAATCGCTACTAACAACTTCGTCAGCAGCTTTGAATCACATCGGTTATTTATATTTTTCGAAATAAGACCATCATTTATTTAAAAAAATGTTATCCAAAGCAAAATCCCGGTATATTTATAAAAAGAAATCTCAAATTTTACTCACCTTTTTGATTAACTATATTGATGACGAATTTCCAAAGGAAAGACATGACAATGCTTTAAAAAAATTACTTTCGAAAAAATCAAAGACCAAGATTAAAAGCAGTGACGAAATATTAATTCAAAACTAACAATCCCGAAAAATTTATTGGCATGATATTATTGTGAAAATAAGGACGAATAAGAATAATTGGATTTGTTGGTCAAGAAGGATGAAAAAAAAAACCAATTCTATGTTAGGCTTCGCTCCAAATATCTTGATAAAATAATAAACAAGTTAGAAAATCGTTTGCATTTAAAAAGAAAGAAAGAGAAGGGTCTCATTTCAGTTTGTTTCGTTATTGCAGACGACTTTCTCACTTTAGTTAACAACTAAAATAAATTTTTTTTAATTAATTTTTTCCATCAATCACTTTTTTATATTATTCCGAATCCTTAAAATAAACCTTCACATTCACATAACATTTTAATAAATTAAAATTTAGCAGAGTTTCTTCTCAATAGTTTTGCAACTTGTATCTCTTTAAATTAAAAGAAAATTAATATTACTAGTTTGAAAATTTTTCAGGCTTTCGTTTAATTTTTTAAAATTTATTTATTTATTGCATTCTTCATTATTTTTTTACAAGTCACACAAATAATCTTTCTTTCAGTTTTGCTTTGAATACATCAGAGACGATAAAATGAAATATTATCTTCCTTTTGATAATCTTTTTGTATATAATTCTTCTGTGCGTGTGTACGTGACTGAACTCCTCCTAAGCAACTGGACGGATTTTGATTAAAAAAATAGTGTGTTCAAGTAGATTCGGGAATAGTATAGAATCATAAATTTTTTAATTAGAATTTGAATTAATTAAAAATTAAACGAAATTTAGACCTTTTTTGCGGTAACACGAAATTATTATCACACAAAAAATTATTTTATATCAAATTAATTTTCAAAAAATTATCTTTTCAATGATATCATGATTTTATACTTACAGATTATATTTTATTTATAATGAATTTTAAATAAATATTTTAACCATAATTTTTAACAATTTATGTTGTGCAAAATAACAATTTAATCCGTACGAGCATGGCCAAAATTATCTTTTATCAGCGTGTTGCCATCACGTTGACAAAAACTCTGAGGAAAAAATAAGTTAATTATTATTCCAAATTAACTACTTTTGATGGAAATAAATTCTCGGTTGCGCGTGCTAGAACAGTCGAAATGCAAATCACTTCAGAGTGCGTTCTGGCACCGTATGGGGTTCTAGAAGAGAATAAAATGACGCATCAACTGATGATAAAATTATGTGTGTACCAATACTCAATTTATTTATTAATAATCTTGCAAAGTATGATATTTCTCAAAACAGCTTGGAATGTGTAAAGCTATCAAACATTTTTTACAATCCCACGTAGTTTCATTCTGTTTTTTATGTTCATCGCATATTACACATATTCGTTGTATATATGTATTTTTTTTTTTTTTTTTTGTATTTGTAATCGGTATATTTCGCAGGAAATGGGCCCGTCTTCGCTTGTGAGCGATTCGGATCGTTTCCATCAAATATCCTTCTTCATCTTCGGTAATCAGAAAGATATACTGTTTCCAAAATTTGTTCAGCTGTATTAATTCGTAAATTCGAAAAGGAATATTTTTTACACTTTGGTGTTTCCTTTTTAAAAAAATATAAAATATATGAATTCAACAGTGCCCTATCTGCTATATAAAAACATTTTTTATAACTTTCAATATATTTCCTCATTAATTTGAGTGACAACAATTAATTGTCTTGCTGATCTAATCTGCCCACACCCTCGTTATATTCCAAACGATGTTGGGCTTTGTTATAGGGCTTAGTTATAAGCCGGATAAAATCTACGATACCGAAGTCGACTTTTGGTATAGTGACTTTGGTATGTTACTCGGCTACAGGCCTACGCGTCGCAGGTTCGTACCGAGAAGCTTCAATCGCTACAGGGCTATTATTATTTTACCACTTCTACCATCTCAATTTTTGTATGTTTCGTGGATATAACATACATTTCTTTTTTATGCTTCCATTTTGCAATCAAAATTCCATTACAGGAGCACGATATTATATCAGATCATTTTAGTTTTGCAGTTTCCAGTTCTTTTAGGCATATTCTTCCTCTTGCCATCTCACCGTTCCTATGGCGTTAATTTTGCTACATTTCAGTTTTTGAAAAAGACTTGGCGAAGAACACCAGTTGTCCAACAATAGAATATGCCCATAACCAGTTAATATCGTTGACATAAACATTGAGGACAACCTTCAGAGGCAGCTACTTTTGCAGTTCTGTCTAAATCTTTGCCGGGGTAAATTTTGAATTTCATGCACTCACCCGACTTGGCATCACAAAATTTATAAAATATCACACCAAAGCGTGCTCTTTTGGAAGGATTATACTGTTTGTCCGACATCTGGCCCGTGTACTTCATTAGCGATTCATTTACTGAAATGTATCCAGAGGAAGTGTAAATATTTTGAAATTTTTCATTAAAATAATTGATTACTTCCATAAGCGATCATCATTAGGTTCTGCAATTGCGTTATTATCAGTGAAGTGTAAAAAGCGTGAAATTTGCACAGATCTCCAATAGGGCATTGCTTTTCGAAATATAGGTGTCTCGAGTACACTTCTTTTTGACCAATATGACTTCACAGTTCATTTTTTTTTATTTGGGACATCAAAATGCACACAGAAAAATAGGCATGTAGTCCTTCTATACTCTAGTGGCACACAAATATTGTACAACATTTATCAATATTCGCATTATTGTTCAATATTGTTTAATATCATATAATATCGCACAATGTTGTACAATATTATGCCACAAAATGGGCTATATGGGTATTGGTGTCCCTCCAAAGGTCTTCAAACTCTCGTAACTTGCAACACTTCATTTTGTAATGTTTAGCTGGCGTAACGATTGGTTTCTGTCACAATCCTTTTCCAAAAGTCTTCCGCTAATACTACACTTGTCATTAGAAAAGCTGTCACACTTTGCCCAACTAGATTATTTATTGTAGATATTCTCGAATATCTTTATACTTGCTTGATATTTTCTGTGTCTTTCCACTTTAGGATGTAGCGGAGCGCGCTAGTAGTGTTGATTGCGGTAGGCCCGAACTCCGTACCTTTAGATTAGTAATCCAGTACCAAATCCGTTGGGCCAAAAGTGCACTTCAGTCCAAGGGATGTTGGCTGGTATATATACGGATAGTATTCACCACACCACATCAATTCCAAGGATGAAACATTCCTTTCCCTATACTCAATCAGAACTTCTTCCTCGTCGTCAGATACAATTCTACGCCGATTCCGAAATGGGAAAAAAAATCTTCTAAATCGCTGTCAGATTCTACATCATCTTGTCTTCTCCTTTTATTTACAGAAATGATATCATTGACTTTACTATCCATTTCTTTTTTACAGTCTGGGGTCAATACTGATAACTTTATACGACGAAAGGCAAATAGCAACTGTGCCTCAGTAACGAATTTCAGTAAGAGTCGAAGTGCCATGCACGTCATTTTTCTTTCTGTGCCACTCACCTGACGACGTGTGTGTATCACGTCACAGGCGTTCCGGTAACAGAAGCATCTCCCTGTCTTTCCACCGTAAGTGGTTAAAACCAAAAAAAGGTAATTTTCAGCTTGTAGTTCTATGTAATGAAATAAATAAATATATTTTCTAAAAACACACACCACAAGATAAAGTTTTCTATAATCGTTCACATTATCTATATTATTTATTCAATAAATCAACTTCATGAGAGCAATCATGCTTTAATTCATGCAGAATATCCATTCAAATTCGGACCCAATTTGTTAATCTTTAGTAATAGGCATAAATACTGTTTAATATTACAGTTAAAATAGTCTAAATGAAATAAATAATTACATTTTATGTAATTTGGGTCAATAAATGCTCTGATGAATTATGAATTTAAAATTTTTTGATACTCTGATCTGTGAGTCATACTTAATTTATGTAATTTGGGTCAGTAAATGCTCTGATCAATTATGAATTTAAAATTTTTTGATACTCTGATCTGTGAGTCATCTATATTAATAAAAATGCAACTCGAAATGCGTTGCTAAGCGCAAAACTGGAGAACGGCTCGGCCAATTCGGCTAATTTTTTAAAAATATTTTCGTTAAGACACGAGGATGGTTCTTATGGAGAGAAAAAATTAAAAAACTGCGTGGAAAATAGTTAAAACGATACTTTTCTAACTTTCCCGCCAAAAATCTTCATTTTCTCCCCCCCCAGATCAACTGAGTTAGATAACAGGAAGTAATAAATTATGATTTGTTTAGAAACAAATACGCGGAGTCAGTTGGTTTTCATTCATAGATAACGGGATGTTTAAAAAAGAAAGAAAATAGTTGCTTTTATTATTAGTCTGAATGAATATTTAATTTATGCCTGCTGGAAATAAAGTCTGGGCAGGGAAGTATTCAGCTGTTTCATATTAAAAATAGAAAATAAAATATTAGAGAAAAACAAGGTTTTCATAATTACATAATTTATTCAATGTGCGACAATTTCATAAAACTTGTTTAAAATCACAAAAATAAAATAACTTCATGATAAAAATACTTCACACACATTCACAGTAGACACTTGATTAAAGAAAAATAATACATAGCAAAAATATAAATTCTAATAATATGAATAGTTCTGTTTGTTTTTCTTTAGCTAAAAGGCACAAAGGGTGTTTAATATTTTAACCAATACAATGAAACACAATTATCAAAAGATTAGTGATTCAAATGGCAGTGAAAATAATGCTTAAAAATGCTAATTTGCCTATTCAATTGATTAACAGGTTTTTAAAAAAATATCTTTAACTCAATTAAATTTATTAAATAAAATTATATATTTTGGATAAAAAAACATTATTAATCATTATTTGCATAATTTTTTGAATTATTTTTTAATTAAACAGGAAGTTCTATGAGATAGTTTAGAAAGAAAAATAATATGATAGCAGACCACAGCATATACCAATTGTAGTTAAATGTGAAGCACAGTTAAAACATTTATCATGTGATTTGACTTTTTGAAAAATATATTCATATTTTCCAAAAATTTTGGAATGTTTTTTCATTAGATTATTAATGTCAACTCACAAAAAGCTATAAAACTGGCCCTCAGTTTTTTAAAAACATTATATTATTTACCAATTGATTATAAATATATATATATATATATATAATTAGGATAAATAATGAGTTAATATATTATTCCAGTTTTTTTAACATAATAATAAATTTGGAGTTGTGAACATTTTTCTGATTTAAAAATAAAAATAATATGACAGTAGAATGACTGTTTTCTAAAGACAGATTGAATACTTGAATATAGAATGTACATATTCTGTGCATTTTGATGTTAAACTAAATGGAAAATAAAAAGAGATAAAAAATAATACATGAAAAATAATTTAAAACATAACACAGCAAATAATTACATTTCTAACAGTGATAAACTATCTTTGAAATTTATGTCATGTGTATTAATCATGTACAGGAAAACATGAAATACATTCATCAAACTTTTCTAAGACCATGAATAGAGTATTTACCATCAAATTCCAAAATTTATTAACAACAATGGCAAATTATTTTATTTTTCTGATTAAAGCTGCCAACTCTTAATAACTTCATAAACCACCAAAAATGTTCATGAAAATTTTAACCATATAATATGGTTTTAATAAACAAATTAATTATTTCTATTATTTTAAAATAATCGAGCCAGTTGAAGATAAGATTTAAAAAATTATTGCCAAAATTTTTGATTGAACCTAAAATTAAATATTTTTTTTAACAAACCATAATGAATAGCCTTGATGTAGTAACTACCAATTAATTAAATTCATTGATTAATAACATTCATTTTACGTATTTAGATTAAGTAATATCTTTTTAAATTCAATTTTTAATTTTAAAAATTCTAACATGCTCTAGAAAGAAATAACTCTTGATAACAATTTTGTATAAAATATCTATAGTAAAAAAAACCCATCAACCAAGAAATTAAAAATAATGCATAGACCTTTCAGTATAACAATGAAAGCTAGTAGAGTGGTGTAGTACCATTGACAACAGGAGTATCTACAAATTGGACAGTGCAAGTATTTTTGTTGCCACAAGGTGAATTTTCAAATTCTATCAAGGTGATCTGATTCACAGTAGGGCTAGCCTGAAAGAAAATACTGGGTGCATACAGTGTTACTTGAGGTCCTACAATTGGCCAATATCTTCCTAAGTTGAAATTGTTGAGAAAAGCAACACCCTTCAATAAATAAAAAGAAGAAAAATCCAGTATAAATACACTGAAATATAGGGTATACTTCTAAAATCAGAAAACGAAGTAAATAAAATATGCAATTATTGCATATATATATATACATGCAATGTGCAATGATTATTATATCCCAGCTTTTTAAAGTAATTGCAGATTGGGAAAAAAGATAGTTTATCAAATAATAGCAAAATTGGTGATTAGTTAACAAAACAGGAAGACAGCAAACAGATTAGCCTATTACCAGATTTTATATTCTGGTTAAGAGAATTTCACAAATTAAATACAATAAGAAATAAATATAGGTATAATATTTGTGGAATTTCATTAATATCTATTAAAATCTATCAATGTATAAATATTATCAAAGACTATTTAAAATAAGACTGACTTCAACTTAAAAATTATTTTATTACATTATGAAAAACAATTAGGAAAAATTAGTAGTAAAAAATAATTTTTAACAAATTTAGATAAAAAAAATTACTAGAATAAATGAAACACATACTAAAAATATTTTTCCAATACAAAAATTTATCTATCATTCTTAATAAAAAAGAATTTGTTGAAACATTTATTTAAGAGAAAAAGAATTGGCGATAGAACTGCAGGAATAACTCTCCCCAAACTAACTAGTATACTCCGTAATAAAGATGCTATCCCAAATGTAGAAACAAGCATTTAATATTTTTATATTGTGAAAAAAATTGTCAATTTCTCTAGATAATTCATTGTGTTAAGCTTAAGACATCTTTAGCCAAAATCAAAGATTTTGAATTTAATCAAGATTTTGAGCCGTAGCAAAAATTTCATTATAAATAATGTGATTAAATCAATACATATTCACTTCAGATTTTGTTTCAAATAAGAAACAAATAATGAAAAAATTTCATACTGAAAATATTCATAATTTAAATTTTTGCTATGGCTCCACTTCCAACCACAAGAAAAAATATTTTCGATATTACACATGTAGTGAATAATAATATTTGCTTTTGAGTATGAGGTTATGCTTTCAGAAACACAACATATAAAGCAAATCACTTATTCAAATAAATTTAATAATTATCATTCAGAAATAAATTTGCAGTTTCATGTGCATACAAACAAAATACTTCTTAGCAGGTGATGATATATCGACTGATTTTTTTACATAGTAAAGTGCTAATGAGCATGAGTAACATTTCTTTCCTCCCACTAAACATGAATAATAACTCTAAGCTCTTGGATGGGAAGCAGATACATTGTATGTTTTTGTAACAGTGCAAGGCTAAGCAATGGAAAGAAAAACAGGTAGTTATGTCAAGGTAATCTATTCCATTAGGATTTTAATCAGCATAATGCAAGAATAAACATCCTCCTCACAGCTCTGTTTCGAGGAGTGGAACAATCATTATCATGATATAGTATGATTTGTGTCACAGATTATTTATTTATGTTTAATTTTAAACAGCGATTCAGATCTCATTATGCCAAAAAGAAGGAAATCTATCCTTGAAATGTATACTATGAAAAATAAAAATGATATGTCTACAAATGAAAAAATATGATATGTCTACAGACATATATTTTTACCCTCTGTAACAGTCTAAATATTTCTAAATGTATACTATGAAAAAAATGTTTTTGTAGCTATTTTTGATAATTTCTAAACATATTTTTAAGTTTGTTTGATGTTGCTTAACATGCTCAAGTCATATGGAGGCTAGATTTAAATGCAAAATTACTTTTTCTTCTTGAATGTTATGTCATGGGCAACATGCGGGTACTGCTAATTATTAAATAATAGTAATAAGAGGCATACAAAAATGTCCTTATATCACCTCATAGAGGTGTATAAATCCAGTAATAAAACAATGGAAAATACTTCTAAACCAGCATTAAAAAAAATTATTAAAATTAAAGAAAATAATTGTAGACTGATACCATTGAACAGTTAACTGTTATTCTTAATTTTAAAGTAGACTAAATAGATTTTTTAATGATTATATATTTCAAGCTTGCAGGGGGGGAAGCATTCAAATTATGATTAATTTTTAATTAAACATCTAATACAAATTATGAAAAATTTATGCCTTTGGTAGTAAGTGCTCCTAACAGTTTAATAATTGTGATAAATTTAAATTCTGCAATTCACATTTTAGAATGTTTTGCACATTTTTTTAAATCATGCATATCACATTATATAAATAGTTTGCCAAGCCATCAGACTTTCATTCAGACACTAAATGTAACAATACACTATAACGAATCTGTAATACTTAATTTAATGTAACTTGTAATAAACAATAATCTCCCTTCAACAAACCGTAATTCTTAATGGATTAAAATTCTCTCTTCAATAAGTTATTTAAAGGTTATTGCCTTTTACCTTTGCAACATAAATCAGAAAGTGCAAGAACTATTCTGAGGGAAAGGGGGGAGCCCAGGATTTGCACATTCTTTTGGAGAATGTTATGTTATGTTATGTCCTATTAGGAGACTATATAATGTCAAGACCAGTGCATAAACCAATTACTCTAGAATTTGCTAATAGACAGAAATAAAAGTTGACATATATATATATATATATATATATATTGATAGCTTTGCTTTGAAGTTTAGTGATTTACTGTTTGTGTGTTGATAATTACTAAAAGTACTTTTTTTTCCAGTTTTTGTTTACTTTTACTTTTATATTATTTTTACTTTTATACCATTTCTTGTAACAATATAAAAATGATTGAGAAAAATATTTATCCACATTTCAGTTCCTTTTTCCTTAAATATTACCTTCAAATAATGTATCTTGATTAGAATATATTAGAATTAGACTATTGTACTATTTTTTTAACAAATATTTAACATTGTATTTTAAATGTAAAATATTATTTAAATACAGAAATTTACAATATGTCATTTCAGACAAATATTGAAGTAGCAAATTAATACTACAATTCCTAATATGGTTAGAACTTTGGAATTTTAGAATACTGATAAAAACCTAGTTTCTCTTTAAGGTATGAAAGAAATTCTTTTGGGCCTTCATTCTCACCTCAATAATAGCAATGAAAATTCATACTATTCATAGATTAAAAGGAATTAAATATTCAAACTGTCTTTAAGAGTTCTAAGAAAAACTTTCTTTGAACATTTTATCAGAAATATTTTGACAATTGTTTTAGTTTGCTTTAAAGGCTGTAAAAAGAATTATGAAGATAACCTTTGATTTGAAAGCAAATTTTAACTCCCAATTAAATACTAAGCACTAAATATTTTTTAAAATTGTATATAAATTTATTTGTTAAATTAGTTACTCTTCTATAAATTGATTATTAAAAATGTATTGACTTTGGAAAAAAATATGAAGAATTTTTTTCATCAGAAAGAATTGTTAGCCGTGAGAAGTGAAATATTGTTTACATACCTTATGCCATCCATCCAATCTAAGAAATGAATCTAAAACTTTAGTTTTATTTGAAATTGTGAATGTTCCAATGTATACAGAAGGCACTGATACTGGATCTTTTATCATATTATTTCCCCATTTTCCTATCTGCTCTATAGAATCGAAATCTATTTTAATGGGGGTCATTGTCCAATTAACAAGAATCTGAGAACCAAGGGTGACATTCTGAAATATTCCCTGTGAAATAAGAAGTAACATATCATTACATAAAGAATAATAAATGAAACAAATAAATATTAAGAAATTTTAAGCTTGCCTAATGAAAACTTTTATTTAAAATTTAATAAAAGGGTAGAGAAAAAAGGATGCAAATTTATAAATGAAACACTTTTTATTATATTTAAAATATAATTAATCTGGCAGTTTCCATTATTGAAAATTGCTTTGTGACAAACTTAAAGCAATAAAGCTTTGGTGTCCATGTGTGGAATCCATGCTTCAAACTTCATTGCTATTTTATCCTCATTTTCATTCAGTAGTTATTTTATAAAATATTTATTAATCCTATTAAGTATTCTTTATCATTCTATTAAGTATTTTATTAAGTCTTTATACTTTAATATATAAAAGACATTAATATATAACAGAATTAACATGCATGTGCATGTGCACATACACATAATCTTTAAACATTGTAGCAACGAACCTGTTTCAAGAATATATAACAAGGATCAAATAACTAAAACAATGAAAAATAATGTAAAATATACTTAAAAAAATATTTAGGAATTAATAAAGACCAGAGGAGCAATATTACTTACTTATTTTTAGAATTTTACAGTATTAATAAAAGTCATTTTCCCAAATATAGGCTCACAATTTATTGAAGAAAAAATTAAAATCTTGATTAAATTTTAATTAAAAATATAATTAAAATTTCGAAAAACTTTTTTGAATGAGCATTTACTAGTCAATAATAAACAATATGCCAAATCTGATAATTTTACGTTTAAAAATATGATCTGTGGAGTGTTATTTCTTCTTCTTCATAAGTATTGTATCACAGAAAGTATACCTGCATACAAACAAAATCTTGATAAAATTAGATCTTTATTAAATTAGATAACTTTTTAGTTCAGTGGATGGCAGCTGATCAGAAAGGAACTATCTTAGAATTAGTATGCAATTCATTTATCCTTTTACAGAAATTTTACATTATAACGCCCTACATATTCATTACAAAATTATATAAAGGATGGAGACTGATTTTTGCATGAATGTATGTATAAGTTTCTTAGCAACTGATAAAAAGCACCTGATTGTGTTTAAAATGACTATCAAAACATATTTGAAATTTCACCCTAAGATTATATATATCTTAAAATATTTTCATAGTTTGAATTCAGAAAATGTTGAATTAAGAAGTTTTTAAGCCAGATTTTTTTAAAAAAGTTCTCTCAATACTTTAAGAAATATTAAAATACACGAAAACACTTTTTTTTCTAATGTATACCAAAAACAGAGAAAGACTTTCCTGTAGCCTGTTTGATTTTGAAATTTATTGATTATATTATTAAAACTTTTGTGGGAACAAATGGGATTTTTTGGTTTTAAATGAGCTGAAACCATACAATTGGTAATGAAATTGTAATAACAAATTGCACAAAATGAATATCATGTTATATGAACATTACCTTCCTATCATTAATGTAATAACCTGAACAAATACGTCCTTGATTTTCCACTAGAATTTCAATTTTCTGACCTTCTAGAACTTTAATAGGAATACTTTCTGCCTTTTGCTCTCGACTCAAAATGCCTTGTAATACCTAAAAAATATCATAATCAAAAACAACAATTACAACACAAATCTTTCTAAAAGTAGTTAATTGATTTTTAAAATGTCAAAGTTTTTCGAAGAATTTCTGCAAAAGAAATAACTTTAGATTATAGACAGTTTACTAATGGTAGTATATCTTTTTTAGCAAAGATAATTTGATTCATTATTTCAGTTAATATAAATTAACTAATTTCAATAAAAAATAAAGACTAATAAAATTCTTATGCAAAATAATAAGTACAGAGTTATATTCTTAAACTCCATTTAAAAGTGGTAATAGCTTCATGGTACATGATGGAAAACATGCAAATAAGATAGAAAACTGTTTGATTGTTTTAAAACAGAATATGAATGATTAAGGGAATGAAGACATAAAAAAAAAACAAATTTTTTAAAACATAAACAAAAATACAGTTTCATTTTTAACAATGAGAAAATTCCAATTTTAAATGTAACAACATGAAAATTAATGAACTGGAACAAATTTCCAGCTTTATCAAAAGTTCCAGGTTGTACAACAAATATTTCTTTCTCAAATTAATAAACTTCGACTATTATTCTACTTCAGGTTATTTACTACTTATTAGAATATGAGTATTTACTTTTTATAAATTGAAATATTTTTATTAGAGGATAAATAGAGAGATAATAAATTAGAAGATAATGAATTCAAACAGGATTCTTAATTAATCCTTTTTATTAACAGTAATTGTAAATATTTCTAGTGATTAAAAGATACTCTCATAACAAGAAAAAGATAAACTGCATGTAAGTTTATCAATATCAAATCTAAAAGAGAATAATATTTAATCAAGATATTTTGCTTTGTAAGAATTATTCCAACTTTGAAAAAATATTTTAGAATTAATTTCATAAAAGCAATTTTGAAAACTTTCTTTTTAAATAACCCTAAAGAAGGTAGAATATATATAAATATTTTATTATTATTTATTCTTAAGTTTTGATTAATGATCTATGATTTTAAATACTATAGAATATTGGATTTTTTTTAAAAAAAATTCAATACAGGTAACAACATTAGCATAGAATGAATATTTCATTAAATTAATAAGTTACAAGATCTGAAAATATTAACATATTGCATTGCCATTGATGAAACATAAATGTGCAAAATTCTAAAACCTTGAAAATTAATTTTAAAAAACATCTACAAAATTTCATTTTTATAAATTTGAATAAAATCAAGTTAAATAAAAGTTTGTTGATTTTCCAAATTTTCTAAAATTATATCCACATGAACACAATTAATTTTTATAAACTTTTTGCATACAAAAAGTACACACAAAAGCAATTAAATATCATATATAACTTAACAGTTCAGCACTTGAAAATTATAAAATTAATATATAGACAGGTAAGAAATTAGAAAAAAACTGTGCTTGTACATTTTGAGAAACTATTTATTTTCATGCAATATCATAAAATATTTCCAACTTTGTAAGGTGTGTTATTTTTACATAATTCGAAGTTAATAATTATACATGATTCGAAGTTAATTCAATCACGCACAAGAGAAAAATCTATTGAATATTGTTTAAAATAAGGAACTCAAATTTTACACAATGATAGTTGACTCATATTTGCATAAATGAATTTACATAGTGAAAAGGGCTCAGAAACTAATAAGAATGTCACTAACTGAAACATGGTTCAAACAATCTAATTAATGTGTTGGGATACAAAATACATTGCATGAAAACTAATGATTACTGCTTTTGAATTTGCTGAAATTAAAAAACCAATTTTGCTTACCCTATTTACATAAACATGAGCTCGATCAGCAATGCCCTTTACAGTAAGAATTGCTGGATCAGGTGTTTGAAATGTAACAGTGGTTTCATATAAAACAAACCCAAATGGCTAGAATAAGTAATGATAGTGAATTATATATATAGAATAACTTTCAACACAATTGAAGAAAAAGTCTTATCAAACAAAAGTAAATTTTAAAGGATTTCATATAATCTTTGTATAAAAGTCAGCATAAAATATCAATAATTTATGAATACTTTTTAAACTGAAATGTGTTATTTAAATGATATTATTTTAAAATGTTAAATAAATTTATATTTTGATTTTTTTTAAAAAATTCTTACATGAGAAAGATCTTCAAATGAAAGGGGATAAGTTGAAAACACGGAACTGCTAGTTTTGGAAATGAATTCCCACAAAGACATGAACTGGAAAAAAAATGAATAGTAAACATTAAAGAAGATCATTTTAATACATTTTATATGTAGAAATGATTACAATTATTTTATTTAATTATCGATATAAAATCTTTCAAGTATTTTCTCAAAACAGTAGTATTTGACTTTTATGAGTATTATCAAACTTCTTTAAGATATAAATCGTCATCAATAAAAATTGTGATTTCCATATTCCTAAAACTACATTGGTGAACATGACAAATAATAACTATTCATACATATTTATTAAGAAGTTTTACTGATATATGGCATCCCTTTCTGCTATCTATGTACAAACAAAATATTTATTTCAACATTTTGATCCTTTGAATTTTTTTTCCATTTGAATATTCTTAACTTACAAAATGAAGCATTGAAAATAATTTATTGAATAATTTGTTTTATCCTTAATTTAATGCTATTTTAAACGAAAAGAAATAATGCTAATTCCTTTTTAAAAAATAGCTATCCATATTATAACATTATTAGAGTTGTTTTTAATTAAATGAATCTGTGGAAAGATTTCTAAAAGGGTCCATCTTCTCCTCTCAAAAAAGCTTTCCATTTAAATATAGTTCTATTACACAGTATTAATTACAGATGTTAAAACTAAATTCTATAAAAATATAAAAATTATTTTCAACTACTTTAAAATTATGTTTGGTATATTCTATATAGTTCTTAAAAGAAATTCGCTAAATGAGTTCAAATTGTCTTTAATAGCAATTATAAATTGCACAAGAATTTTCTTTAAAAAAAAGAAGAAGAAAAAAACAATTGTGGAAAGACTAAATAGAGAAGAATCATGAACAACGAGAGGTTTCCGATATATCAGCTGCCCTAGGTTAAAGGTCAGTAAACAAAAAATTGTTATTACTCTCGTTGCCAAACAAATAAATTATATATTAAAAAATAACAGTGTTTACAATGAATTATTAAAATCATTATTAAATACATAAAAGTAAAATTAATTACGTTTAAAACAAACCATTTTTAGTGTCCATTAATCAGTGTCATAAATTAATAATTTTTAATATTACATTTATTACTTCTGTGTAATTAATAATAACAATTAAATATTTTTATTTGCAAGAAAGGAATTATTTAAAAAATAATTATGGTTAATTCTTTAAGAATTTTATAACCTTTATCACCTTTTTATATGATCTACATATTAAATAAATATATTTTATTAACTAAAAAATTAAATTATTAACATGTTGATTCAGTGTATTTCCTGAAATATGAAATTAAATTGAACAACCCTTATAAGAGGAGACTCATAATGTGTATTGCCAAAGAAATAAAATGTCTAAATCTGCACTGAAGATAATGTTACAAAATTAAACATTCAGTCAGAAAATATTTAAACTTGATCAGAATTGAAAACTGGTGTGAAAAATTTTACGATTTCTTTTTATAAGCATAATAGTAAAAACTGTAAGCTTGTATAAAAAAACTATTTATTAACTAAGTTTCATTTTCTCAAAATGCACAAAAGTGATAACTAGCGCTTACTTTCTTCATTGTTATGGGTGGTAACTTCATTTTGGGAGCAGGTTGTGGCACTGGCCCAGCAGGCAATGGAAAGAACTGGCAAAAATAATAAAAAGAAATATAAAAGCATGTTTTATATACTACACGTTCCTATATGTTTATAACTTTGAATTTCTGTAGAAACATGTTAGGTCTGAAAAAGTTAATTTGAAAGTTATAATTAAAGTTAACAGAAAAATAGAACATGAAAACAAATGCATATAAAATTTATGAAAACAAATATAAACTACACTCAATTAGCTAATTTTGAAATAAAAAAATTCTTGCCCCTCTACCCACATAAATACATATAGAAATATGCAAATAAATATGGACTACCTAATTGAAGAGTTAAATGATATGAACTTAACAGATAATGCAATAGCCATTGATCTATCTACAGCAAGATGAATATGCAAAAATATAATAATTTCTGATAAAATAGCAGTGCATGACGCAGTAGGTAAGTACAAGATAATATTTAAAATTAAATTATTGCAAATATATATTCTAACTCATACACTTTACAGTTTTGTTAATGGTAATATGGCTATTTACCCTGTAAATTAGTATCTCAAGGAAAATTATAATTAGAAAAAACTGATTTCTAATTAATGAGATTCAAGCAAACTGACAAATGAATTCTAACTGCTTCATGCTTCAAATTTACATCTTTCAAATAAATGTGAAAAAATTCTGCTTGGTCTTAGTAGAAATCCAGAAATAGTTTTAGATTCAAATCTAACGTCTCATCCCCCATCCACAAACAAGATGTTGTACCATATATTTGTTACAATTCTCAAGTTTGAGGTTCAATTTTGTTTATTTATGTTTATATTTGCGTATTTACTTTCCCCCTCCCCATTTTTTTTCCAATTTGCCAAAGTTCTTATATTTGAAATTTATTCTACTATTAATTGCGGAATGACTTACATCTGTAAGTCTTGTGGTATACTTGTCAGCACACAAAGAGTTTATATATCAAGGAGAAAAAAAGGAATGTTTTAATTTTTTGGCACTTAAAAACAATTCTGAAAAAAAAAACAATTTAAAAATTAATTTATTTTTATAATAGATAAATCATTTAAAAATTAAAAGGGATTTTTTAAAATAAAAATTTAAGTCAAATATATCCTCCGAGTACAAAACTTATTGTAATTACTCATTTTTTAAATTAAAATTTTGGGAACTTAATAATGATATGATTTTAAAATTATAATTTGATACTTATGATGGCACTGTATTAAAAACATAATGGAATAAAGTATTGAATATAATGATATAATTTAGTTCAGTAAAAACATGCAAAAAATTAAAAATGAGAAAAAAGTTTAAAATTAAGATTAAACTTCAAATTGTAATATTATTACTTTAATAAATTTTCATCTTCCAATTACTTTTTTTAAAGAAGTGTTTTTATTCATCACAACTTAAAAGTAATGCAAAATAAAAGTGAAAGAAAAAAATGGTAATATAATTTTTTTAAAAAAATTAAATAATTCATTTTATGGTTTTTTTACAAGACTTAGGAGTAAATTTCATGTACTTACTTTACCAATAGCATCCCGCATTGCATAGTATTTAGGAGTAGGATCTCCAGCTTCACTTAAAGGAGCATCATAATCATAACTTGTTGGACAAGCTTGGAATGTACTTCCAAGGTTTGATCCTATGAAAATCATATGTAGATAGAAATAATTATGAAATAACATAAAACACACACAATGAAATTTATTTCATATATAACACAATTTTTTAAATTATTACTTTATAGTTCAAATAATTAAACGCAGTGTCAAATTAAATTTTTCATACTCAAACTAAGCATAATTTTTAAATAACAATTATATTTCAAGGAAATTAAAAAATACATATAAAAATAATAAATTTCAGCCTTCAGATTAATCGAAATGTAAGGTAAATAAATGAATAAAATGAAATAACTGTGTAAAAATCAGATTTCAAGTTTAGAAATAAAAATAGAAAATCTGAATAAAGAAGGAGTCAGATTTATGAAGTTCCAGAAGAAATGCTATTATATTGATCACAATTTAAAATTGCACATGTTCTTTAAACAGTTATAGCTTAAATTAAAAACCATATATTTTTTTAAAAAAACAATGTTTACTTAGAACCTGTAAACAGATAACAATAATATAGTATGGTTATTAAAATTATTGTAATTATTTATTTATATAAATAAAACTAAAATACCATTTTTTAATTCCAAATACATATTCAAATTAATGAATACATTTTCATAAAGGTTTCCTTACAAATGCTTTGAAGCATAAAGAAAGTTTTCAGAAATACTTCATGAAATTGAAATTAATGTAAGTTTTTTGAAATTAATTAGTTACAAACTTTAATTTAAAAAATGTGTTCCATTTTCATATGCACAGTGTAGTACCAGCAAACAGCATGGAAGGAGAGATATTTAGGTAAGATTTATTTTACTCAAATGATACTAAAAAAATGTTTGTTTTTACTCAAAATTATTTTGAAATTTTGAATTGTTAATTTTTTTTTCTCCACTTTGCGTTTTTAATGGCCAAAAGAAACTGAAATTCGAAGATAAAATTGCCATTTTGAAATTCTATGTTATAAACACATATTGAGATTTTCACATTTATATTATTCTTTAAAAATTTATATATATATATATATATATATATA
>JAOUZG010032472.1:1754393-1766814 GCA_026289955.1 Argiope argentata | reverse complement strand
TATTAATATTTTTTAAAGAAAATCATTGAAACTTTAAGTAGAATAAAAATATTTACTATAAATAAGAGAAAGATAAATATTTTTATCTAAGTGTGAGCCATTGCTAGATATACATTTTTACCATTTTCATTTTAAATAGTGAAAACACTGCTGGAAAATTTTTACACTTTTAAAGTGATGCTGTCAGTAAATTAATTTTTGTCATCTTTGTACTTGGTGAAGTAGTACTGATAAAAACATCGATGAAAATAAGTGGAAATACAAAGAGTTCAAGTTTGGTGAGTATGGCAGGTGGGGTAAAAAGTCCCAGCCAGATGCAGAAATGGTGATTCTAGATATCTTTTTGTGGTGGGAGATGATGCAATGTCTTGCTGCCTATTCTGAATGTTTTATGGGAGATGTATAGCTCAAATTGATCAACTAATGAGAGTAGGGAACAGTATTCATAATTTCACTTGATTATAGAAGGCCATGATATACCACACCTTCCAATTCCATCAAATGCAGAAAGGTGAAATTGTTACTTTTGAATTGTCTAAGTCAACAAGCACTCATATTTTGTATTAGGTCATTGTTACCATGAATTTCCACATACAATGGCTTTCACCCAAATTTTTTCAATGGATTGAAAAATAAAAAAAACAAGGCTCTTTATTTTGTATGAAATAAGACATGGTTACTACACAAATAAAATATAAAAGATCGAAATCGGTTGTGCAAATAAAAAATGGGTCCCGATAGGTAATATTTTAGTAATAAATTGACATAACAGTTGATACAATGAACCAATCCTTGCTTCTAGCACCATCAGAGAGGGTAACTAAATATACCAATTAGTTGTAATATTACAGGTAATTTAATGGTAGATATTATGGAATTTTTCAGCATTTATTAGTAAATTTGCACAAAAATGATTTTTTCAACAAACACTGAAGTATAAATAAGTTTTTATGATACTTAATTAAAAATTTAATTTTTCATTATTAAAATGAAATAAAAATTCTCCCCCAAGCAACAATAAGTATAAAACAATAACAATATTAACTGGAAAGTAATCATACCAGCAGTAAATCCAAAAGATGTACCACCATGAAACATATACCTAAATAAATACAAAAAAAAAAGTTATTCATATATTTTGTCATTAAAATAAAAAAAAATCAATTATGAAAAATGTAAGCAATGTTTGACTTTAATATATATATATATATATATATATATATATATGAACAATAAAAACTATTAGTAGATAAATATATCTGTAAGAAGCATAGAAAAAAATGAGAAAGCAGCTCAAAATTATTTTAAATATAATTTGAAATTTTTACCATAAAACTACTACATTCATGTAAAGCTTGAAACAATTTTTTATAAATTGTCGTTAAAAAATGATAATAAATCGATAATTGTTATTTGTTAACAATTTGTTTGTTTGTTATTTGTTACATTTATTATATATATTGTACTATACATAGAAAAAGTGCTATGAGAGCCTCAAAAAGTAGGACTCCTGCCTGTTAATACATGGAGGTATCTTATTTCCTTACTTCTACCGAAAGGAAAATTGAATGGAAGCCTTCTCCCATTTGATACCTGTAGAGATCACAGGTCTCCTTCAAGAGAGCATGTTTATTAATTAACTTCTCAGCAGTCTTTTAGAGAATCTAATTTAAGCAAATGTACAAAAAAATCAATAATTTGAGAAAATGGTAAAAATTTGAATAAATTAATAGTACACTTACACATTCACAGAAGCATTTGCCTCCAACATATCTGTCAATGTTTTTACTATAGATTCTGAACTAACTTGTGCATGTGGTTGTCCCCAGTGATCTAACCAACCAGGATAAAATTCAGAATTAACCAATGGTCCAGATGCTTGAGTCCACCGTAGCATCTCAAAGTTATAGGTCACATTAGCTCCTAAAATGCATTTCCCAAATAAAATAAGTCCATAATAAAGAATACATAACAAAAATTTTAAAAAATACTATCATGGAAAAAAATTTAAATCATGCAAGTTATTTTTTTTAAAAAATACTGTTAATAGATTAAAGATATGAATATAATTTTCATTCAATACTTTTGAATTAATATTATTATGGTTATGAATATATTTATTCGCAAAGAAAAATCGCTATTTAAAAATATCTTTGTTGTTTTAAAAACAACCTCATACAAACAAAACTTTTAAAACTTCCATTTTGCAAAAAAAATATTGAAAAAAAGTTAATTATAATGAATAAATAAATTTGGTTAATCACATGAATACAATAAATAACATAAATAAACAAAATTATCAGCATGCAAGAAATGGAGAGTTTCAATTTAATGAGAAATATGACTCTAAAAATACTAAAAGCAGGGAAACCACCAAAAAAAGAATTTAAAAATTGCACTGTGATTTTATTTCCCTGCCTTATTCTTAAAAAAATTTTTTTTTTTTTTTGTAAATGCTATACAATATTGAATGTAATGTAAATAGTTTAAGAAAAAAAAAACTCGCAAAAAATCCAAATGTAAATGTTTTATATATATATATATATATATATATATAAAGCTCTCTGAGTCAAATTCTTAAACTCGCATATAAAACAGAAAAAATTGTCAAAAATTATTCTTAAAACATTTCAAAAGTACCTGTTCCAAAATCAATGGTAGACAGTGTTTCATCAGTTTTACCACAAGAAAGCAAACTGCTGCCAGATCCATCAGTTGTAAATAAAACAACATCAGTTTTCAATGTCTTCCTAACAAGATTTCTTAAGTGAGATTTATATTGGGCATCACAGCCTATGCTTCCATATTCATTTTCTATCTATGAAATATTTAAATTATTAAAGAAAATATCTTTTAGCACTACATTTTTAGTATGGTAAACAAAATAGTTAAGTGAAAGAGTAAATAACAGTTAATAAAATTATTGCTTTATAGATATAGATTTACAGGTAACAAGGTGTTTCAGAATATGTCTTTTTTAAATAACTTTGAATAAAGGGCCAAAATTAATACATGCACTCATAACATCAAGCTGACCTTTATGCCAACATGAAAACAGAGTTAAATGCATTTGTCAAACAAATAATTATTCAGGTAAATAAGTGTAGAAAGGTATAAATTTTTATATAGATTCCAATTTCTAGCATTTTTAAAAAGATTATAACAATATAAAAATATTATATTTACAAATAAAAATTTATATGTGTACATGCACACATAAGTCTCAAAATTTAGAAAAAACATAAAACCTGTACATAAGTTAAAACAAAAATAATTAAATAAAAAAGATTCTGTGATTTTCAAACTTGTTACCAAGGGCTGAAATATTGTCATGTAGGTTTAATGTATGACCAACAACCTAGAACAGAGTATTAAGTATGAAAAAAAGGTCATAGACTTTTAAGTGATTAATTAAAAATGCTGTTACCTTTTATTGCTGTGGTTTATGGCAACTTTAAGTAACACTTTTAAATAAATCTTACATATTTTTAGTTGATATATGTGTAAATGCATGAAAGCAAATATACATTAAAAGATGTATTAAAATGATTAACTCTAATCAACAATTAAATTAAAAACAGAAATTTTAATTTTGTTTCATAGAATCTTAAATAAGCATTAAATAGAATATTTATTTGTATACAAATGAGTTAGAAAATTAAAAATAAAGAACGATTGCTTCAAAATATATGTGATTTCACAGCAAATTACAAAAGAGTCTTCATTACCGACATTTTTCTGCACATACAAAAGAAAGGTTAAAAGAACAGGAGGGAACAGCATTCATGGAGAAATCAAAATAAACTTCAAGTTTTACAGCTATATTCAGTAAATTTGAAAATTCCTAATGATCATATTCCAGAATGTGTTTAATAAAAATATGCTTTTTTCGAAGAATACATTCTACCACAGTTATAAAATTAACTGAAATTAATAATTGCCTTTTTTTCTTATGCTGCAGATCAGCAAATAAACAAAGATTTAAAAATTAATCCTGAAGAGCAGGCATATTAATGAACACAAACCACATTCAAAAGTATATGAAACATAAGATTAACAGATTTTAATTTAGCCATTAAAAAAATTTGAAATCTCCAATTAGGTGCCTTTTTATATAATTAAGCATGTCAAATCACCAATACTTTGAAATAAGATTACTAAGGCAAATAATGCAGTGAATCAGTCACAATATTGTTGTAAGTGAAACTATTCAGCTGTCTGAGTGGTCAGATTGGCATTAAATGCATGGGACATATAAAAATAGATTTCCAATTTTGAAAAAATTGGTAGGAACACTTAAAATGTTTAGGCACTTTTCTGTTAGCAGATCTTCAATGATAATCGCATCAAAAGATTAGTGTTATTCTATTAGCACACAAATTCACAAAGATTTAGCAAATTACTTCTTAGAGTTAGCACGCTTTTACTTGTACCTCCGCTAATAAAAAGTATCATAGATTTTTTTTATATCAGAAATATTGAAAATATTATTTAAAAAGTACTAAAATATATTTTTGTAACACTCAATATTACCTGAAGAGTAATTATTGGGCCTCCATTATTGTATAAGAATGGTTCAATAAGTGGTAGCAATATTTTATACCATCTATCAACATAGTTTATGTAAGCTGAAAGTGAAATATAATTACAATGAATGGATCTGCATTACTTTCTTCCAAAATAATTTGTAATTATCTATATACTTATCATGATGATATATTAGAATAAGTTTCAAATAAATGTCTTCCATTCCCCCCCCCTTTTTAAAGTTCCTATTCTATTAGTTTCACAGAGCCAAATAAAAAGTGACATAAAATATAATGGTATAATAAGTAGGACAAAAAAGAACTTATGCGGATGCATTAGATTTTAAGCCAGATTTCATAGCATACAATGAAAATTAGAACAATGAATTCAGAATCTAGCTTTCAAATACCAAAAATATTATTATTAAACAAAAAGTACTTCAATTAAAATCCACAATATGACAGTTTATTTTTAAGATTATAATTTGTACAAATATTTTATGTTATTCAATATATTCACTGATAGTTGAATTCAATTGTTTCACAAACTCGTATTCAGATACAATTACATTTCACCATAAAAGGTACATGTAAAAATCTATGAAGAATTTATAATCATTACAATTATGAGTCTTAAAAGGATATTCACGGTTATTGGATAGACAGCAAAAAACCTTTCAGCTAGGCATTCAAAGTTAATATTGCAACAATTAAATTAAAATTCTTTAAAATAAAATAGGTATTTATGTACTTTATAAGGTGTTTTTATTAATTTAGGTATTTTATGTCCCTTGGATTTACAACAAATTTTCAAATTATGCCAAGATAATAGGTGTACTTGGCGATTTTTATATTACATCAAGATAATCTGATATTAAATGCCCATTTAATCTGAATGTAAAATAATTATTTCATTAAAAAGCAATCAGTTTTTTAGAAGATTAGAAGCCTTTGAGGTATTTTATTGTTTCCAGAGAGTGTTAATACTATATTCTAAGCTAAAATGTTTATTTCGTTAAGGCTAGACTTTCAATCATTTTGTCTTGTTTTCTTGCCAGAAATATATATATTGTGTTGCTATTTTTCATAGTCAAAACAAAAATTTTATAAGCAAATTCTATGTTTGTGGTATATTCTCTAATGTGTAACCAAGTTAACTCGTCATTTGATGCAAAACCAATTTTGTCTGCCAAATATGAGGAAATAATTTTCATGCATATTTTACTTTATAACAATGATCGAAATAGTGAGACACTGTTTTCTTATCAATAACATTTTCCTTCAGAGAAATTTTTAAAAAAAAATGATATGAAGATGCCCAGGAGGAAAGGAATCGAAACACATTCAAGCTATATTCCAAAGAATAAAAGAAGGATTTTTCCTTGAAAATTTTGAAAACATGGAATGCACACATACTACTATAGTAAAAAAGTAGTATTATATACAGACATTATATATATATATATATATATATATAAACTTATGTCACCAAAATAGAATTTAATATCATTTTATATTTTAAGTGTTGTAAGATATAAATTCTTATGGGTTGATAAACATATATCAGAGATTCAAACAAGATTATTCTACTAGAAATAATTTCTAAAGATATCAGTAACCAAAAAAATATGAAAAAATATTACTGATATAAAATAAGAATAATTTTATTTCAGTATGAAATGACTTACTTGGATCAAATGATCTTAATTTTATATCAGGATTAATTCTAAGAAGCCAATAAGGTAGACCACCCTGAAATTTTAACAATAAATTAAGACCAAAAAAAGAAATGTTTGTAACAAAACAAAATCATTCAATATTAATATTAAAAGTGTATCATACCCATAGATTTTTCCTGCAAAACAGTTTTATAAAACAAATAAATTAATTATTTAAAAAAGGGAATACAATTTATTATTTCAAAACAAGTAAAATACTCATTTTATCAGAAAAATAAGAAAAATTTTCTGTCTTACCATATCTCGTTCAGCATCAATGAAAGGTCCAGATCTCAAGATAACAACCAATCCTAAATCATGAGCTGTCTTCAAAAATTTTGGTAAGTCATAATCACCATTAAAATTATATACACCAGGTTCCGGTTCATGATGGTTCCATTCAACATATCTGAAAAGTTTCTTTTAAATAAATAGGAGACAAAATAGTTTAAAATGAAAATATGTGCATTTAAATAAAGCTATCCTGTATGAAATATATAAATTTTACATATAATAAAAATTTAAAAAAATAATTTAAAAAATATTTTAAGAATTCTTATACATGTATAACTAATTATAAAGCATAATCTTTGGGAAATAAATTCATGGATTTAAGTTTATGCTTTTATTAGTTCAACTATTTTTCAATAGTTGAGACTAATAAAAGAATGAATTTAAATCTTCTATTGATACTTACGTCTGTATAGCATTGAGACCAGCCATTTTCATCTTATACAATCTGTCATACCAAAATTGATTTGGTACTCGAAAATAATGGATTGAACCAGACATGTATCTAAATGGTTTTCCATCTTTTAAGAAAGTGTTTTGTTCATAGTCAACAGTAAATGATCTTGTGAGCACCTAAAGGACAAATACACAGAAATAATAAGTATATATGAAGAAAAGCACAAATTTGTAAAATGGAAGTTAATATTAGATCTGAATTATCTTATGAAAGATAAATTAGACTATCTTTTAAAATAAATAATTAGATATAACAATTGAATGATTTATAACAGAAATACATGAATATAACAATTGAATAATTTATAAAATAAATAACTGAATATAACATTACAAGATTTAAATGAAAATATTATTCTTAAAATAAATTTACAAAATAAATAGAGTGATGGTTCCCCAAATTTTAAAAATTACAATCCATATTTTAAGATAAGTATCTAAAATGATCTCTTTATCCTTGATACTTTTAATTTCTTTTCATCTGATAATTTAAAGACCAAAAAGAAATCTTCTGGCGAAAAAAGACATTTGTAAATAAATATAACTGTATAACAAGATAATGTTTCTGTAAATTGTAGAAAGATAAATATACATTCAAGACCTTGTTCTGACCTGTAGAATTGTCATTCATGGTCATTTGAACAAGTTAAATTCATTTTGGATCTATATAAAAAGGATACGACAACGACAGAAAAATAGGTACTATTTGTTTGTTTAACTTGGACTTTTGTCAGAAATTCAAATATTTTTCATTTTTATAATACATTGTTAAAAGAATTGTGCAATAAAAGAATGAATGAAACGCATAAATTTGCAATTCCTGTACGTGAAGATAGGTTTTCAAATTATATCAACACAAGGTGACTTCAGGTCATCTAGAACACATGAGTAAACATATTTGATACTTAATTCTAGATACAAGAAACAATACAACCAATAAAGATACTCAAGATAAGATACTTAAAGAAAAAAATTGATCTATAATATACCAACCGTTTTCACAAGAAACAAAGAACACAAAATGAGTGTACAAAAATTCATAATTTCATGCAGAAGATCGTAGTCACTTGGAAGCTCAAAAAACACGGAATGTCAAAACAATAACATATGACTGATCTTTTAGAATGTTATCGCTTCGATTTCGTTTATCTCTGATGATAAAATATTAAATAAGAGTTACAAAGCAAAATAATAATCATTTATTAATCTAAGCAACACCCCTTCTAAACCTGTAATCTGAAAGAGAAGTCTGCCTTTAAGTAAACATCACGATCATCATCAGAAATTCAAATTCGAGTGTCAGATACCGAAACTAAAGTGATTCTGGTGTTGCCAAATTATTTATCATTTAGTAACTTTGACATTTTCATAGGAGAATATTTTGAGTGCAAACCTTTTCTCAAAGAAAGCATATTATGCCATTATTAAATATAAAAAGTCCCAAAACATACGACTTTCATGCATTTGGAGAATGATCAGAAATTGCATCATATAAATCTGGAAAGAGTAACCTCATCGGAGAAGGTCCTCATTAAAAATCCAAAATTCTCCTAATTTCGAAAAGAAGGGGAAAAAAGGGGTAAAATGAAAACTGCAATGCATATTTCAATGCATCATGTCAGAACATAATTTTTTGAAAGACCAAGCACCACGTGCTCGTGCAAGTTAAATTATGTTTTTATTCATTTTAATTGTTACATTGAATGAGTCACTTTAATATTGAAAGCGATTCAAAAAACTTTGTCTCGCATTTATTGTTTAAAAAAAATATCACATTTCCTATTTATTTCATTTCATATAATCATGTGCTCAAAATTAAATTTTTCTAGGTTTTATTTGCTGTAGTCTAGTCATTAACTTATTTTTTTAGTCAGAGCTTTGGTAAATGAGATGGCAAAGCATTATTAAAAGCTGAATTTTTGAGATGCTCGTGCAGATTATAAATTTTTTATTTTTCTCCAACGGATTTCAGTTGACGCCAGAAAACCTCATTCTCAAAACAATATCATGTTCTGACATGATAAAAAAATCAAAACATTAAAATGAAATCTGCTCTGCATATTTGAATGTATCATGTCAGAATATAATTTCTTGTACGGCCAAGTCCCACGTGTTCAAGAAAGTTAAATTATATTTTTATTCATTTTAACTGTTTCATTGAATGAGTCACTTTAGTATTGCAAACGATCCAAAAAACTTTGTCTCGCATTGATTGTTTTAAAAAATTTCAAATTTCCTATTTATTTCCTTCCATGTAATCACGTGCTCAAAATTACATTTTTCTAGGTTTTATTTGCTGGAGTCATTAACTTATTTTTTTTAAAAAATCAGAGCTTTTGTAAATGCAACGGCAACACGTTATTAAAAGCTGATATATTTTTTTTTTGAGATGCTTGAGCAGATAATTAAATTAAAAAATTTCACCTACGGATTTTCGTTGACGGCAAAAACCTCATCCTAAAAACAACATCATGTTCTGACATGATAAAAATATATAAATGTTTTTCAATGAAATTCACTAACGGATGAATCATCTTTCAGTCTAATATGAAAATAAGAAGCGCAATGTGGTTATTATTAGTGGCATTTGCGATGGGCAAGCTTCGCCGAGGCATCAGCGACTTTTAAGTTTAAAGGTGTCTCTTGTTTTGAATTCGCGCCAACTAGCACCACGAATGCGACTTAGCAACTCACTCAACAGAATCTCTTGCACAGCGTATTTTAACAAGGGGGTACATTCATACACCTAACAGAAAGAACACAGAAGAACAACAACCATGCCCGTCCCGGGACTCGACCCGGAAATGCCCATCTCTTGGGGTAGACGCGCTACCCCTATGCCAGGGAAACGGTAGAAGCGCAAAGACATATGATAATGAAATTCGTTGTGTAAACATCTTTACTAAAACTGATTTTAGAAGTCAATTTTAACAACCATACTGAAAACAATGTTGTCCTAAATGCATACTCAGTTTTCTGAACCATACTCTGTGGCACAGTATGGTCAAATATGGCTTTTGCGCCATAAAACCCACAAAACCAAACTGAATTATACTCTGAAAACCAGAGCCTTCATGTGCGGGGTTTGAAAATTAAAATCTATGCAGTCAAGCCGTTCACGACTTTGAAGAAAACTCAACATTTTAAAGCTGGAGAAGAGAAATGACTCTTTTGTTAAGAAAAACAATTTTAAATAAAGACGTTATTCTTCATAGGGTAGGAAGCTGTAGCGTTAGCCTTATAAGCCAGATAATATCCTTCGAGCTGAAGGGTCAATGTTACTTGATCAGTATCTTACTCGGCTACAGGCCCAAACGTCGCAGGTTCGTACCGCGAGCTTCAATCGCTACATTGGTGACCAGGACGTGATTTGAAGACGCAAACAATCGCTACAAAGCTTTGAAGTAACCAATTTCGATGCCTTTGCAAATTATGTGTGTAATTTTTTTTATTTAAAAGTTATACATTTATTTTACTTATTTTAAAACTAGAACCATCAGATATCACCATAGACATAGATTCAGTACGATACGGATAAGTCATTTTGACTAATCCGATAATTCTAATGTTAATATTTTAGCGTCTGCTGAAAAAAGGTGGGAATCCTTTAGTTTCGTGAAAAACTGAATACGTGTTTTTATTGCGTGTATCATATACGCTTACATCATTTTGTATAGTTTTATAGTTACTATTGCCCGTATCGCACAAATATCGATTTGGAAATTGTTAAGAAAAACGATTTTGAAATTCCTGAAATCACTTTATGCCTCAATGAGAAGTAAATGCTGTGCTGCAACTTCAGTGCACAATTTCATAAATGGATTTTTCAATTCCTATTATTAGCTCACACTCTCCCTATATGTACATATATATCTTGTTCAAAATTTCAATTTTTAATAAAATACTTTCTATTGATCCAATCAAATTCAAGTAAATTTTTTAAACTTGTAGTGGATGACATTTGGACTTAATACAGTTTTCTCAAATATTAATTCCTTAATTTTTTTTATTAAAAACTAATTTTCCAGCCAAAAATCTTCATTTCTTGGCCCCCAAAGAAGTAACGAATTCAGTTTGTTTTTTCCCCACACTAATATATTAGGCTCAATATATTTCCGGCCGATTATTTGAAACGATTCTGATTATTTTCTTAATGTTTGATGCATTTAAAACTAAACATTGTTAATGAATCGATTTTTACGATTCATTTTGAAGTACTTTCGAATGAAAATAAGACAGAAGAAAGAAAATTAAAAATTTCTAATCTGTATTGCGTACCCAACTGGTGTAGAAAAATCATTCACTTTGTGTTGTGGCAATTGGCTTTGTATCTTCAATCGGCGTTGAAACTTCAATTCTAGTATAATTTTTTGATCAATTGTTTATAGTAATTGTAATCGTTAGGTCGGGATAGTCTGATTCGTATGGTGTTGGAGATGCATCCTTTGGGCTGAGAATTCGAGCGCAATGTATAAAAAGGAGAATGGAAAATTTTCAGAAAATTCGCTTACTATTTTGCAGCTAAATATTGTGACTCTGTCCTATTTTTATTAATTATCATTATTTAATAAAGTGTAACTAAAATAAAAGTTCTAAATCTGAGATTTCTTGCTTTCAATCAGAAGAACGGTTCATTATATAAAGTATTAACCAAAAACGTCTTTAACCACAACCCTTATCCAAAAATTAAGGAAAAAGTCAGAAAAATTGGAATTGTCAAATTTTTATTCATTAGAATTTATGGAAATTTGGTGAAAACACCAATCAAAAGATGCTTCATAAATAAGCACCCCCCCCCCCGAAAAAAAACATTATATTTACTTTTTGTCTTAATGTATACAAAGCAAAAACCAACCAAAAAGCATAAGTCTAAGAGCAAAGGGGAATCAACAAGCCAGATCTATCGGGGCACCATTCTGGAACAACTTGAGCATTTGTTTCAGGATGCCATGGGTGTAGAATGCGTATTTATGGATAAAAACGTCTGTCCTCACCGTGTCAACGATCATAGTCGCAGAGGCACGGAGAGGTGTTATGTTATGTCCTCACCGTGAAAACATCGTAAACGAATGCCTTCGATCGAAGGATATCACCCGTATGGGCTAGTCAGCATTATCACCGGACTTGCACCCAGTGGAGCATGTGTGGGACATGCTTAGCAGACGAGTTGCAGTCCATCATCAACCTACTACATGTCTACCGGAACTTCGGTGTGCATTCTTGATGAGTGGTCTAATATTCCTCAAGATCGGATTGATAATTTGATACTCGGCAAGCCTAGGTGTTGTACGGACTATATTACTTTTTTTTCTTGCTTTTTACATTTTACTTAATAAAGAGGCTTTGCCATTAAGTCACTTTTGTTTTTATTCTCACTATTTCTATTTCTGAACTTGCATTATCCTTAATTTATGGATATGAACGCAATAT
>JAOUZG010032472.1:1740754-1753993 GCA_026289955.1 Argiope argentata | reverse complement strand
CTCTAGTTAATTAATTCAAGAGAAGCTGTGTATGCTGAAACAGCTAAACGCCTGTTACTTTCTCACACTCCGTGGGAGAGATGAAAATTGCTGACCTAAGCAAAATACTTTTAAAAAGATCCCTGTGCTTCCCTTACCTCTTATATGTGAGAATTGGAAATCCCCACTGAAATCCACGTTTATAAGCTCTATAAAAAATATTTATCCCTATCAAAGTCTTGGTATTTAAGACCAGGGATAATGATTCCCCGCCCCTTTTGTACACTTAGCTTTGGTCAATTCTGTGTTGTGTCGTTCTGTGTTGTGCACGTCGCTTTCGCTTGTAAATAATGCCTGCTCCCGCGATGGAATAAAAAGAACTAAAAATTCAACCTGTATTCTCCATGATTTCGGCCACGACTCTGCTATTTATTCTCAACAAATTATTTAAATGTGCTTTTCATTATATTGTTGATTTTTTTTCTAGTTTAATTCCTCAACCATTAGCAAAAAAAAGTTCTTGAAAATAAAAAAATAAACGTATTGCGATGAAGAAAAGTGTTTAAAAAATGTCACCTAATGTAACAATTTCAATATCTTTTGTTTTTGTTTTTATTTTTGAAGAACCGAGAGTACCCATTCTATCTTTTGTTCTTGATAATTTTGAAAATAATAAATGGGTTTCAAATTAAGGTCATTATCCATAATTACCAGTTATAACAATGTTTATATAAAATTGCATTTATATATTTCAGCAAAATGTGAACCAGGGGATTGAAAGGGTCCGAAGCTAATTTTTTCGAATCTTAACTTTAGAGATTTTATTTTATATTTTCTTTAACTTATATGCCATCAGACCTTTAAATGCATTTAGAAGAAAAAATAAGTATATAGAGTTATGACTCAGAATGGTTAATTTATTTAAGAGCATATTTTCCTAATTGCTTCCAATCATTCATTCATTCATTTATAACTAGGTCTAATATATCTAAATATTCTTATTAATTACATTTTTCATTAATTTCCATGTTTAGTTTATTAGCAGCCCTGACTTTCAAAATTGGAACTTTCTTTTCACGAGACGTGAATCCAAAGAAATTTTGATCATAAATTAGAGCGTTGTGGTCTCCGAATTTGTCTCTAGAAACAAAAATCTTTGAATTGGTCAGTTGAAAAAAATTGGAAACTTAAGCATCACCCATTAACAGTTCATATGTTAAGAAGCAACAGATTAAATTTTTAAAAATTACGATTCAAAATTAGAGAACAATTTAGAAGTAATGTAGTAATCTACTACAATTAGTTTTGTGTTGTGTAATTATTCGAAGTTTTCAGTATTTTCATAAACCTTTCTTCAGAGTTTGAATCCAGATATTTGATCTTGTTATAATTTTCTTTAACCTTCATGCCTGATGGGTGACATTTATCTGATATTTAGAGAAGAAGATGAATAAAAAATATCCTCACTTTTTTATTCAGCAATGCAATTTGACACTTCCTGTTCAGTATCTGGATGGTTTAGTAGAAGTTATTCCAGAATTTCATAAAATCCTTTCCTTGGCGTCATGTAAATTAATGTCCTGTGCCATTTCTGGTTGAATAGAAGACTTTCTTCCAAAGCAATTTGATTTAAAGAGAAGATTTTCGAATTTCATATCTCAATTAAGTTACGAGATAAAAAGACATCTTTCTGAAAATATTTCTAATTTTTGAAGTAGCATTGAAAAAAAACAAGAACCAGCGTTGAATGAAAAGATGGGTATTTGAACTGCTTTCTTACTACGCGTAACAGTGTGTAATTTTTGATTATTCATATATATTTAAATAAGGAATAAGTTCTATTAGAAAACTACGTTTAATGCCTTCTCAAAATTCTTATAATTCTATCTAAAATATTTAGAAAGAATAAAACTTTTAAAAAAATTGCAACATTTTGAGACTAAGATAAATCGTTCATCAGAACATTACTTGGAAAATTATAATATATATTGAATCAACTAACTTCATAGCTATTTTGGCTATTATTTACCATGTGAAAGAGAAACCCTGAAATCGTCAAAATCGCGAGTTGGAATTTTTTTGAAAAAAAAAAACTTCGTTTCAAAGTTGATGCTGAATTAAAAAAAATATTTGCATTGTAGGTTGAATCCTAGTTTCGTGAGCCTCAAATTTGTCTCCATTACAATAACTCAAAAAAAAAAAAAATGAAATAATTTTTCTTGTTACCTAATTCAGACTTATTTACGTTTTTTCGCTTGATTTCTACATCCACTACAGCAATTACACAAGAAATTAAAATTAAACACCTATTAAAGAAGTTAATTACATTACGTTTTAAAATTAAAAGTATTGCCAAAAAATAAAAATTCAGTTTTTTAAAAATTGAATTATGATTTTCTAGATATTTAAAGATATTTCTTTTTGCAATTCTTGCCAAATTATTTCATTTTAATCAAAATCGTCTGTTTACAAATTCTGACAAAACAGAAACTAAACATCTGCTCGGTTTTTTGAATCGTTTGCTTTTATTTCACATTTTTTTTATTTTAATATTATTTTGAATGGAATCTTTGGAATCTATCTCAAATCTAATGCTTTGCGACTTCCCGTGATTATTCGGTAAGTTGAAGTGTTCAATAATCCAAAGTCGGATATTTGGGATAATCAGAAATATTATGATCACAAATGTTTTAAGAGATGTTGTATCTGAGAATTCGATGACCGAATGATGTTTGCAACATTGAAAAGTTCCACTACTTCTTCCGAAATTTCTAAATCAGTCTTTTTAAATCATCAAATTAGTTGAACTAAAACTATAAATTTTAAAAATTTCTTGTTTCAGATTAATAAACCTTTATTTACACACGGGAATAGATATTTATTTACTACCTTCATTATTATTTTCATGTCAAAGTACAATTTAATTAAAATAAAAAGCAGCAAGTTTTATGTATTTTGCTTCAAACGCTTGACGTCATTAAAATGAAATCTCTTTGTTTAAAGTAGTGTTATTCCAATGTAAATTTCAAATCATTTTGAAAATTCTTTTTATAAACGATGCATTTTAAGTGGTTCAAACAATGCTCAATTAAGACACCAATTCTCATTTTCAAAAATGTTTCACTGTTCATTTCAAAAAATTTCCTATATCAAAATAGTATCTTCTAATTAAACTATTTACCACTTCTAAAAATTAAATCTTTCATTATAAACATTTATTTTTTTATCATGTGAGAACGTGTGGTTTTCTTTAGAGTTTTTTGAATAATTGAAGGAAGCGAATAACGGAAGCTAAAAATCGCGTAGGTATAAATGAAGCGTAATTGAAAATATTTAATAACATCTTTTAATCGCATATATTCTTTTACTGCTTTTACCGGTATTGCATTATTACGTATGCTTCTGTGAAAGCAGATGCGTTTTTACAAGGTTGAAGAAGAACTGAGACAATGTAACTGTTATTTCATCAAAAAATCGGTCGAGTTCCAAATTCTTTTTTGCTATCTAGAAAAATTGAAAAAGAAACTTTAAAATAAAGATTTAAATGAAATCTGCTATGCATATTTCAATGTATCATATCAGAACATAATTTCTTGAGCGGCCAAGCAACACGTGCTCGTGCAAGTTAAATTATATTTTTATTCATTTTAATTGTCCCCTCAGGGGCTCACCTTCTTTAGGTAAGTACGGGTGTCCCAATACCAAGGTCCCCAGGGATCTTTACTCACTTTCTGTTTACTCTCTTCTACGCCTTCTGCTGGCAGCTTGAATCTTCCATCCCTCGACGGCAAGTGAGGGAGCTCTCCATGAGAAGCTGTCGATGCTTTGTTAGCTTCTTGCTTCTCATGGACAGCCGAAGTCCCAACGTTTTGGCCGTCCGTGGCGATCCTTAAGATGGGAGGTGCATTTAGGTCTCGAATGTATCAATCGGCTGGTATTCTAGTCATATGGCTAGTATGCTCTAGGGGATCAAACGAAAGTGATAAATTTCCGGGGCTTGGCGTTAAGGGTGGTCAACGATCCCGGAAGTGGCCCTGAGCGTATATAGGTCCTGGCCAGCATTAAGGTGGGTACCGAGGCTGGGATGCCCAGATCCGGCAACTGCCTTCCCTTGTTGGGCTCGATGGTGGGTGGTGCCATTGGGTTTCAAATTTTAGTTCCCTTTGCATGGGTCCTTTATCTCAGTGTCAACGTATCAAATTCTTCTCGTTTTTTTATTGTTAAATCTCTTTCTGATACTATGAAAACTATATCACCAATCTTGATTCACAAAACAATTGTTAGCATTATTGGTGAACCAAAAAATATTAAGAATCGCTTTTCCGGTGACCTTCTTGTTCAGGTTTCATCTGCTGAGCAGGCTAATAAAATTATGCAATTACAAAATATCGGAAATAATGAAGTATCAGTCTGTGCACATAACTCACTCAACACTTCTCGTGGAATTATCTCTCAAAAAGACTTCCAAAATGATTCAGAATCTTCTATTTTAGAAGCTTTAAAATCTCAATATTAGCGTAGTGGAAGGAATTAAAATCAAACGGGCTGGAAAACTTCTCCCGACAATGCATCTTAAATTAGCATTTAATCAACCTGTGTTGCCCAAATCTGTGAAAATTCCATATTACAATTGTCCAGTACGTTCCTTTATTCGAAACCAGTTATGTTGCTACAATTGTCAAACATTTGGTCACACCGTTCATAATTGCCGAGGTAAGCAGTCATGTGCTCAATGTTCTGAAATTGGCCACGACAGCAAAACATGTTCCACATCCTCTCCAATGTGCATTAATTGAAGTGGAGACCATCCAGCTTACTCTAAATCCTGTCCACGTTGGATTCATGAGAAGGAAATCCAAAATTCATAAGTTACACAAAATATATCTTTCTCTGAAGCCCGAAAAATAGTTATAAGTAGAACCCCAAAAAGTGGGAAATATTTCGCATCTGTTCTAAAAACACCCCTCACATCTACAGATACACAGACAGAAATATCTCTTGCTAAAATACCTGCTACTTGGACAGGCGATAACGTTATTTCTGTCCTAGCATGTTCAAATTGTTGGAATAGTAAAACAATCTATCCAAATAAGGTAAATTATATACCTAATAAAAGCATTATATCTCAAACTACTGACGTTTCTTTAATGTCGTTTCAGATGCTAGCATCTTCCAGAGCAAACTCAGAACAGATTTCTCTACCTAATCCAAATTTGGATCCTTCATCTTTACTAAAATTTAAAAGCTCTCCAAGTATCTTTTCTAAAAGCTTAGATTAGCAAGAAAAAGGTGAGAGAAAAAATTGAGAGAAGGAAAGCTCGGTTAGATGCCGCCAAGAAAGGGAAAGATGCATGCAAACAATTGAAAAAACAAACATTATCTTTGCAAGATTTCATTTAAAAAAACCAATAATGAAAATGTAAAATGAGAGGATTCACACAAGGGGAACTTATATGGGGAGGATTCAATGTCTGAGAGTGCTACTCCACCACTCTCACCGAAGACCAGTTAATTTTTGTGTCTTCACACTTTTTTATTCTTTCTCTGGCACCGAATTATGGATACACTCGTTTCTTGCAATTGTAGGGAAATGAATCAGAAAAATTCTGATCTCAAAGGTATAATTAATTCATATCGACTGCCTTGCATTATTATGCAAGAAAAGTTTTTAAAATCTGATGGCACAATTTTATTTCATGGCTATCATGCAATCCATAAGGTCAATGTAGGAGAAAGAGTTTCAGGAGGAGTTTCTCTCCTTATTTCGAATTCTGGGCCTTCTTGTTCATTGGTCTTGCAGCCACAGATTTCGTATTTTTAATTCAGTATCATTTATTTTATAAAGGCATATAGAAATATTTTATTAAAATGAGAGATAAAAAGAAAAGGGATTTTCAAAATCAGAAGTTTCAAGATTCTTGGACAGATAAATGTTGTTTTATCTAGTCCAATGATACTGTCGCATGCTTAATATGTACTTGCAATATTGCAGTGGCAAAAAGCATAACGTAAATCGGCATTATGACATCGGAGGAGCATAAACATTTTGCATCTATGAAAGGATATGAACGATCGCAAAAAATCGAACAACTCAAAAATTCGTTCAGAAGTCAAGCAAATGTTTTTTTTTTCAAAAACAGGCGTCTGAATTGGATTCATATGTGGAAGTGTGCTTAGGTGTCACTGAAATTATAGTTAAAGAAAGTCGACCCTTCATAGATGGGGATTTTGTTCAAAAGGGTTTGTGGATTGCATCAGAAAGACTTTGTCCTGAAGCAAAAAGGAAATTTGAAAATATAAGTTTAAAGAGAATGACTATTCAAAGAAGAATTCAACAGTTGAAAGAAGACATTGAAAATAAAATAAAATCTACAGCTTCAAACTTTGTATATTTTCAGCTGTTGATGAATTTACAGATCAAAAATCTGTGGTCCAATTACTTGTTTAGTTCGTGGAAATGTTAAAATATTTTATGTTGTGGAAGATGTTTTGTTAAAAAATGTTACGACTTGAAATGTTTCTCATGAAGGGGCAAACAACTGGAAGTGAACTTCTTTCCATTTTGATGCATTTTTGCAATGCAGCTTCCTTAAACATGAACAATTGTGGTAGCATTACGACAGATGAAGCAAAATCAATGACTGGTATGAAAATTGGAATGGTAACGCTGTTAAAATAACGCCTTGTCCAGAGTGGTGTAGAACTGTTGCAGTTTCATTTCATTATTCATCAAGATAATTCATTATTCATCAAAGAATCGGGATTTGCCAACGTAATTCAGTGTGTAACTGAAGCAGTTAAATTTATTCTTAGTAATTCCCTCAAACATAGGGAATTCAAAGGAATTTGATGATCTGCTATCTGATATTCTTTAATGTACAGAAGTTAGATGGCTCGGACGAAAAGTTGCCCTTATGTGTTTTATGGATCTATTTGAAGAAATTGTTACATTTCTAAGTGATTGATTTTTATTTGGCTCTTCTCACAGACATAACGGACAATTTGAATGCCTAAAAACACAAAATTACTAGGAAAAAATCAATTCATTTTTCAATTAATAAATAATGTAAAGATATTTAAACAAAAGTTATGATTGTTTCAAAATCAATTGAAAACTAAAAATTTTGCACTCTTTTTTTATTGCTAAAAATGCATGAAAAATTTCCAAACATAAAAATGGAGTATGAGGATCAGTTTCAAATCTTGCGTAATGCTTTGATGATCAGTTTTCAGATTTTGAAAAGTGTCAAACAAAAATTGATGTATTTTCTTTTCCAATTTCTGTTGATGTAAATCTAATGGTTGAGAGTATGCAGTTAGCCTTAATTGATATACTAAATTATGATGGTTTCAATAATAGATTCAATGAAAAACCGACATTTGAATTTTATAAAGACTTACCTAAGGAATTTTCGTGCTTAAAGCAAAATGAAGCTGCAAGTGCAACTTTTTTTTGGCAACATTTACATTTGTGAGCAAACTTTGTCACTAATGAATTTAAACAAATCAAAAATAAGAAATAGAATAGCAGATGAGAAGCTTTTTTCTATTCTACGTATTGTCCCAACCAATCTTAAACCCAGTATAAAATCAATTGACTTCAAATATTCAATCCCAGTCATTTCCTTAATTTGTACTAATTTTGATTACTATTTTTTTTTCTGAAAATTTAAATTGTGTTCTCTATATAATCACCAAAAATTTTCTTCTGTTATTCTATTTCAAGTTTGCCACTTTATTAGCAAGAATTTTTTTGGAGGTAAAGCATTATATCTATAATCATACCTATAATATTTGTGTTTTGTTCATTTATTTATCGCATAATATATGCATGAGTAAAATAAGTAAAGTGAATAATTGTAATTCATGCCTATTATCACAAAAAAGGGGTTTCTCATTTATAACTCTTTTTAACATTCACGTCTTACTTTGGCCCTTCGATATGAATCTTTTTTATATTTTGCCCCCCCCTCCATCCTGAAAAGGTTGTGCATTCCTGCGATATATATAAAAGTATTGTTAGTAAATTAATCCAAAAATTCAGAATGGATGCAATTAATACTTAAATGTATTACGAGTGTATGGCGATTGGCGCTCGTTAAATCTGTTCGTGGTCGCAAAGTCCTCCATATCGAGAGTAATATCACTGGTTCAGAGGTGATAGTTCTCTGTTCCAGGTCTAAATTACGATCTGAGATACATGAATGAATTTGCATGAATGTAGTCCACTCCCTAAAAAGGGTCGCGACGTGTGTGTAGCTTAGTCGCACTCTTGGCCCTAGATGTCGCTACTTGTAAAACAAATCGACGCATTTCTTGGGCTTAAAATCTGCTGATCGTATCAGCGGAGGTTTGTCCAAGGCAAGTGCCTTGGACAAACCTCCGCTGATTGTGTAATTTCCAAGACAAATCTTGCTTCCAAAAAGATCATTTTGAAAATCCCTCATATACTCTAACAAATATACTTGTGTCTTAAACGCATGCCATTCGTCAGCAAAAGTTACGAAGGTCTGTTAGCGTGCGATCTTTGGCACTTTTTAGCTGGGTGGAGGGGTAGAATGATTATTTTAGACACGATTAATAAGCAAGTGCCAAATAACCAAATGTATATTTTCGACGCTTTTTTTTCAGACGATTGCAATTTAAATACATAAATACAATAGGAATTCAGTTAGAAAATTTCAAATATTTAAAGCAGTCTTTTCAGCAGTCTTATCGTGTTTACATGCTTGCGAAAGTACAGACAGACAGACGGTCTATCTCGTCACTTATTTGGTTCCAAATTGAAAACAGCTATACTAGATCTCTGTGCCAAATTTTATTTCTTTATTTTTGGAGTTGTGTTAACTTTATAATACCAGCACAGCTGTCCGAATATTTATGAATAAATTTCGTTAAAAATTTTATTGGAAAATTCATTTTTGAAAATAGACCATCTCTCAAATTTTATTGTTCTAGTTCAAAGCATTTTTGAGTTAATTTCCTAATTCTATAAATTGGTTTACCATATTCGGAAATCTCTTAACCATTTATCTATTGAATTATGTTGCCATCAAAGTTCCAAACTCATTTTCGCACCAGTAGTTAAGTTTCCTTGCAGAATAATTCCAAGAGAAAGCTTAAAATTAATAGAAATATCTTAATTTAATTAAATATTTTTCATTCCTACTTTTAGTTTATTCATTTCGTGCTATTTGGGTTACGATCTCCATGTTTTTTAGAATACCATCGGCAAAATTAGTCATATTACGAAAATATAATCCAGATTTAAATTGCACTTATAATTAACGTCAGTAGATAAAGAGTTAATTATGCAAATTCATCAGAATCCCACGTTCGAAGTTTTAGAGACTGCTGAACTTTCTCTTTGTATGATTCATTTGCTTGTAAGTAAAAGCATGGATGTTTTCAACACCATGAAAGACATCATGCAGTTACATTTGTTTATGTCATATTGATTTTATTTGAATTCTATGAGTTATAATAAATGTTCTTATTATGCAAGAATTACATTTTATTAAGTCTATTCTTCTTTATAAAGTATGTGATTTTCCCTCACTAATTTAAATTAATTTCTGTACACCATTTACAATAGCAATCTTTTATGTAAGGAATATATGATAGAAAAAAAAACTAAGTGATTATCACGAAGCATCGCTGTTTGATTCGGAACTGTTCCATAGCGATGATTAGGAAGAAATTGTTTATTCTGGAGTTGGACCGTTAAGAATGGGGCTCTCCACAAATTGAACAGTGCATTCGTCGCCGCATCCACAAGGAGCATGCTGAAGTTCTAGCAACATGACATAATTCAATGCAGGTGACTTTTTAAACAGTGTGCTTGGCGTATACAGAGTTAGTTGGGGCCCCACTAATGGCCAGTATTTTCCAAGATTGAAGTTATTCAGAAAAGCAATACCCTGAAATGAAATAGGTTTCATAAATAATTTGTAGTAAATCTGAATATTTAGGTACTTAAGTACATTTAAAAAAATATTTAATCATACACTGACAAACCAAAATTTTTTTCACCTGTTTAATGTCGTGTAGTAACCCCCTATAGAAAGTATGACACATGTGTTAACACATGTTCTTTCTTATAATGTTCCAGTATTACTAACCCTAAACTATCAGCTGTCAATTGGTGTTTTTATTTGGTTGTCATCATTTAATTACAAGAATGGTGGCAAATTCAATTTTTACATTAGTTCATATCCCTAGTAACACACAAATATTGTACAATATTGATCAATATTCCCAATATTGTTTAATATTATGTAAAATTGTTTAATATCATATAATATCGTACAATATTGTACTGTATTTTGCAACAGGATGTGATACCTGGGATAATAACCCTTTGTTAGTTGAGAGTTCCTCTGTCTCGGAAGAGAAGCGTCTGGCTGGACTAGCGGATTAGTGATCTGTGCTTACGTTTGCTGTAAGCGTTGTATGATTGAGCTCGCTGTGATTTACTGTTTGCTCTGCTATACTATATCTGTTTTGCAATCTGTTTTTATTGTGCGTAAGGCTTGTATTTACGCTGTAAGTGACTCTTGACTGCTGGATTGTGTTAATCTGAAGTTTTAATTTATCAAGCCATTCTGTAAATAGCTGTAAATAAATTTGTTTGTGCTGTCCTCAAGTAAAGTCCATTCAATCCGAACCCGCTGCGCTATAAACGTAACAATATTAATTGTGAATGTGAATAAGAAAAAAATTATTTGTTGTTTTCGAAAACACGTTTGTCGGAGGAGCATTCGTAAAAGTAGGCGTTTCTTCTGTTTCTGAACGTGAAGATGAGACAGAAGACTCACTTTCAATCCTCAGTCTTTTTCTTCGATGAATTATAATAATGCTATCACCACTACTGGTGTCTGTTCTTTCACCATCCTCAGAATCACTGGCAGTCGAATCAACGTCCGAAATAAGAGCCCGTGACATGGTTATTTTTAAAAAATCTATTATAATAAAAATGGAGCTCGAAATGCGTTGCTAAGCGCAAAACTGGAGAACGGCTCGACCGATTTCGCTAATTTTTTGTTTAATAGTTTCGTTAAGACACGAGGATGGTTCTTATGGAGAGAAAAAATGAAAAAACTGCGTGGAAAATAGTTAAAACGACACTTTCCTTACTTTCCCGCCAAAAATCTGCATTTCCTTCCCCCACACCAACTGAGTTAGATAGCAGGAAGTAATAAATTATGATTTGTATAGAAAGAAATACGCGAAGTCAGTTGGTTTTCATTCATAGATAACGGGATGTCTAAAAAAGAAACAAAATAGCTGCTTTTATTATTAGTCTGTATGAATATTTAATCTATGCCTGCTCAAAATAAAATTTCGGCACGGAAGAAAAAAAAGAACAACAAAGTGAAAATAGGGTTTGTAGAAACAAAAGTAGTGAAGAAAAAAAGGATAGAAAAAAAAAAAGAAAAGAAAAGAAGGATGTGTGTGTATCAATATTATTTCCTCTGTGCGCGGCATTTTCCGAGCTTTTTTTAAACTTTCGCATCTCTTGAAAATCAATTGTGTCTTTAGTTGTTTAGTGTGTTTACATTTATGAAAATTTGAATCTCATTATTCTATGAAAATGTAGAATTTTAGACCTTTCTCCACCATTTAAGTAAAATATCAATTCCGGGACAATCATTGCTCGGATAAAAAGAGAAAGATGAGTAGTACAGCGAACAGATCATCTGAAGAAAATAATAATAAATAATACTATAAATGAATTATATGATTGTCAAAATTTGTTTGGTTTAAAAATATTTTGATGAAAAACCTGTTATGAGACACAGCTAAATAAAATATTATATGAAAATTTTAGCGAGCATTAATACTGGCGAACCGACTGGTCGCCAAGGGCGGCTAGTAATATATAAAAATGGTAAAAAGCTATTTTAGAATGCACTCGCGATACAAAGTAAGCGTGAGGTTAGACTACGTTCGCACCCACGGAGCAACAAAGATACACTGAAACTCGTAGCGCAAAAGTGGTTTTCGAGACAAAAGAACGCAGCGCTTTTGCGCCGCGTTGCAGTCAAACGGTTGATGATTCTCTCCAGTCGTCGTTGGTCCGGTTCTTACACGATCTTTCTCTGGTCACAATTTTGTTAGAAGTTTGATATTCGCGGTACACTCGTGAAACGGTGGTACGGGAAGAAAATCCCCGTTTCATCGCCACCTCGGAGATGCTGTGTCCCATATCTGATGCGCCGTCAATCATACCTCGTTCAAACTCGCTTAAAACTTTATAGCCTGCCACTGACATCTGTGACAGATACTTGTTGTCTTATATACCAGTTTTTTTAGCTCTTCAGTGTACGATTCAATTAATTAATTAATGTGAAATTTAAAAGAGCAATTCATTGTTTACCTCCTAATTTAGCATTTATATTGACTAACTAGCCGCTTTTAGCGACCAGTCGGTTCGCCAGTATTAATGCTCGCTAAAATTTTCATATAATATTTTATATAGTTGTGTCTAATAACTGGTTTTTCACCAAAATATATTTAAACCAAACAAATTTTGATAATCGAATAATTCATTTATAGTATTATTTAGTATTATTTTCTTCAGATGTCCTGTTCATTGTACTATTCATCTTTCTCTTTCTATCCGAGCAATGATTGTCCCGGAATTGATATTTTACTTAAATGGTGGAAAGAAAGGTACAAAATTCTACGTTTTTACAGAATAATGAGATTCAAATTTTCATAAATGTAAACACACTAAACAAATAAAGACACAATTGATTTTCAAGAGACGCGAAAGTTTAAAAACAGCTCGGAAAATGCCGCGCACAGAGGAAATAATGGTGACACGCACACACCCTTTTTTTCTTTATTTTTCTATTCTTTTTTTCTCACTACTTTTCTTTCTACAAACCCTTTTTGCCCTCTGTTATTCTTTTTTTCTTTATTTGTTAATTTATTAAGACTTTAATTCGAGCTAGAGTTGAGTTGAGTTTAATTCGAGCTTTGAGAGCTAATAGATTAAATATCTATACAGACTAATAATAAAAACAACTGTATTTTCTTTCTTTTTTAAACATCCCGTTATCTATGAATGAAAACCAACTGACTTCGCGTATTTCTTTCTATACAAATCATAATTTATTACTTCCTGCTATCTAACTCAGTTGATGTGGGGGAAGGAAATGAAGATTTTTGGCGGGAAAGTAAGAAAAGTGCCGTTTTAACTATTTTCCCTCGCAGTTTTTTCATTTTTTCTCTCCATAAGAACCATCCTCGTGT
>JAOUZG010032472.1:1718129-1730754 GCA_026289955.1 Argiope argentata | reverse complement strand
TCGAGCCGTTCTCCAGTTTTGCGCTTAGCAACGCATTTCGCGATCCATTTTTATTAATATAGATTTCAATTTTTTAGCATCAGATGTATATATAGAATTAAGATATAGAATTAACATCTGATAAGAGATTATTTCAACTATTTTGACAAATATTTTGTCAGATTTTTGAAAAATTCCACAATAGAGTATCAATATTTTTCTAGGTAAATTGAATTATTACATATTGACTGAAGCATTTGCTTTCAGCATTTCCGTGAGGGTTTTCACAACTGCTTGGGTGGTGGCCGTGGAGTGCGGTTGACCCCAGTGATCCATCCAGCCTGGGTAAAACTCAGTGTTGACCAAAGGTCCTGAAGCTTGCGTCCATCGAAGCATTTCGAAATTACGCGTCACATTAGCTCCTAGATGATTAAAATAAAAATATTTTTGAATGCTTATTTTTTAATGAAAAATGTTAGCACATGCGCTGCAAATTCATAGAACTGAAGAAAGCAGGGAATTGGTTGGAAAAAAAGACAGGGAAGTAAAATTTAATTACAAAATAGCACAATTGACGTGTAATTAATTATAAATGTCTTTAAAAATAGTATTTCAGTTTCTTAAAAGTAGATAAATTGCCCCTGAAGATATAGTAATTATCAATTCAAAAAACATATTATAATGATATATAGGTACATTAATTTTGGTGTCTCAAAGAAAATTTTCAATTTTCCATTCATTTGTGGATTTGGAAAATATTTTGAAGGTATTATGATTTAAAATATTTTTAATATATTTCATTTGAACTATCTTTATACAAAATTAATTGATATGCATTGTTATATATTAACTCTAGGAGGTTTAATCTTTAAAATATATAGAAAAAGTCAAATTTGGGGAAATTCTACAACTAGAAAACTACTTCACGAAATAAATGAAACTAAACAATTTGTGGTTGCTTTCACTCTTTTGGTGTTATTAGAGTTTTTAATCAATATGACATCACAAATAATTAAGCTGATTACTCTGTTGGCAGTCCGTTGAAGTGACAACATGTACTATTTCTGAATAATTAAATTTTTAGTATCATAATTTCAAAATTAATAATTTCATAATTTTATTAAATTTTCATAATTTTATTAAATTTTCATAATTTTAAAATTAATTTTTAGCAAAATTTTATTAAAAAGAATGGAATATTTATTCTTTTTCTCCACCTCGAAAATAATGTTTATTTGGAGGAAGAAATTTTTATTCGATTTATCCTTTTAATAAAAAATCTTTTGCATGAAATATTTGTCATCATTTGGCTTTATTTAGAGTTTCATCATTTCTTCTATAGTGTACTCTTTATTAGGATTCAATTTTTCTTTATAGTGATATTTTTTCTTTCTTCTTCTGCTTATGCTTCAACGAAATATTAGGAAAAAAAACAGTGTAAGTATATTACCTATTTTTACATCTGCATTATTATTATTAATAATATTTAAATGGTTACCCTTGGAGGTTAGATGTTTCAAGCACTAAGTGTGATCTTCAATTTCAGTTTAGTATTTAAGATATAACTTCATATTAATCATGCTGTAAAACTACCAAGCATTAAAGATGTATTATTTTAATTTTGTAAATGCCCCGCTCATTATATTCATAAAACTTTCAAAGGGAGGTATGTTACATCATATCATGGCACTATTAAAAATGTACATATCTGATCCATTTATGTTCTAAATTTCACGGTATTCTAGCTTAGCTTTTTTTTATCATATAATAATCACTAGTAAACAGATATTAATAAATTTATAAATTACTCATCTTGAGAGAAGAGAATCTTCTTAATTGCTTAACTCGTTTTAATTATTTCCTTAAAGAAATAATGAATTTTTTCTCCAAGAATTATTTATGACGAATTATCAATATCTAGAGAGCTCAAAATAATCAGGAAAATATTTTTTTTATATTGCAAAGAATTCCAAGTTGCAGAGATTTTATTTTAATAATGCAAACGATTTTTAAAAGTTCGTTTATAATTAAAATAAAATAATGAAATAAATTTATTAAAAATTATCAAATGAACTATTTGGATACCATGAAGTATATTATTTAATTTCTGTTTCTATTTTTAAAATCACCTTAATTGTGCAAATTTAGATATAGCAATATAATTTATTATAACTTTTTATAACTACTATAATTTATTATAACTACTTTATCAAATAATTAATTAAATAGTTTATTTATTTATTTTTTTACTTTCAGGACTGATAAAATTCTTAACAAAATATTATTAATGCAAATAAATTAATTTATTAATAATTGCAAAAGTATAAATATAATGAGCTCGTAATTTATATTAAAATATCATTAGAATATTTTATTAGCTACAAAAATTCTTTAATTGTAATATACAACTGAATCTAATTCTTTAATCGATATTCATTGGTCAATCATTTTTAATTTAACATTTCTCATGGGGTATCTACAGTTCGTGCGCAGCTCAACAAAGGTGACAAATAATAAACAAATCAGTATTAGGTTTCTACAAAATTGCTTATTTGGATTACCATTATTGAAACCAATTCGAGGACTCACTAACGAGTATTTAACCTAGATGAAAGATTCACAGATATTTCTTATTTTTTGAAAAATAGACAGCTGTTAAATAATTAATGATAATGCTATCTTAATAGAGGGACATTTTTCACATTTTTAAATATTTATCTATTAATTTTATCTCCCCCCCCCAAAAAAATATTACCTATTTTCTTAAAGTTATAAATAATATATCAGTTATGTCAGTTGAATTGCATCGTTATTTTTTCCTCTTATTTCTACAAACTTTTTAAATTTTATTTTTAATTATAGCTACGAAGTGTTCATTGAAATGCATTTAATTTTTTATTTGACACAGAGACAAAATTGCATTCTTAAAAAAATGCAAAAAAATGAGTCTAATAGTAATTTTTTTACAAAAATATATTCATTTTTAAATACGGCAGTTAATTAACTGCAATGCATGGATGCAATTAAAAATTAATATGTTTTCAAAGCGAATAGTAGCATGCTCAAATAATATTTATCAGTAAGCCAGGTTTTTTTATTCTATTTCATTACATTATAAAGAAATTTGATAAAAACTGTTCAAAAAAATTATTCTTCCTATATATCCAGTTTTCTACAATATTTTGCACAGATATACAAGTATTTATCATTTAGTTCTTCCCTAAATTCCATCCATTTAATTTGTTGCGTTTTTATGCTATCGTTTTGCCTACACATAGTTTAAACATAACTATGAAGATATTTTTCTTTCGGCAAAAGAAATGAAATTCCTCAAAATGAAGAAGTATAGTTACAAAATTATTACATTCTTATTTCAAAATATACTTTGCACTTAAAAAATTAATATGAAAGAGCATCCAATACCCGATCCAAAATCTATGGTGGACAGGACCTCGTCAACTTTTCCACAATTGAGAAGATTACTCGAAGCTCCATCGGTTGTGAACAACACAACATTGTCTCTCAGAGCTTTTCTGGCATATTCCCTGAGATAAGATTTGTATTCCGCATCACATCCATATGATCCATACTCGTTTTCAATCTAGGAAAAAAAATTTGCTTTGAAATATTGTTACTCAATTAAAATAGATATATTATATATATATTTCTTAAAAATTACCTGAAGTGTTATTATAGGTCCCCCGTTATTGTATAGGAATGGCTCGATTAGCGGAAACAACACGCTAAACCATTTATCAACGTACTTAATGAATTCTGAAAGAAAAAAAACAATTTTACATTAATATAATATTTTAATAGATTGCCTCTACTTACACATCAGTTTCTTTAACAGAATTTTAAGTATAAAAAATGACTCAGTAAAGTAAAAACTTTTTGACATAGATTGTTTCTACTTACACATCAGTTTTTTAACAGAATTTTAAGTAGGAAAAAATACTCAGTAAAGTAAAACCTTTTTGACGTAGATTGTCTCTACTCACACATCAGTTTTTTTAACAGAATTTTAAGTATGAAAAAAATAATGATTCAGTAAAGTGAAAACTTTTTGACATACATTGCCTCTACTTACGCATTAGTATCTTTAAGAGAATTTTAAGTATGAAAAAAATGATTCAGTAAAGTGAAAACTTTTTGACATAGATTGCCTCTACTCACACATCAGCATCTTCAAGAGAATTTTAAGTATGAAAAAATGACTCAGTAAAGTAAAAACTTTTTGACATAGATTGCCTCTACTCACACATCAGCATCTTTAAGAGAATTTTAAGTATAAAAAAATGACTCAGTAAAATAAAAACTTTTTGACATAGATTGTCTCTACTCACACATTAATATCTTTAACAGAATTTTAAGTATGAAAAAAATGATTCAGTAAATAAAAACTTTTTGACATAGATTGTCTCTACTCACACATTAATATCTTTAACAGAATTTTAAGTGTAAAAAAATGACTCGGTAAAGTAAAACATAGATTGCCTCTACTCACACATCAGCATCTTTGAGAGAATTTTAAGTATGAAAAAAATGATTCAGTAAGTAAAAACTTTTTGACGTAGATTGTCTCTACTCACACATTAATATCTTTAACAGAATTTTAAGTATAAAAAATGACTCAGTAAAGTAAAAAAATTTTGACATAGATTGCCTCTATTCACACATCAGTATCTTTAAGAGAATTTTAAATATGAAAAGAATAATGATTCAGTAAAGTGAAAACTTTTTGACATACCTTGCCTGTACTCCCACATCAGTATCTTTAACAGAATTTTAAGTATGAAAAAAATGATTAAGTAAAGTAAAAACTTTTTGACATAGATTGTCTCTATTCACACATAGGTATCTTCCAGAGAATTTTAAGTGTGAGGGGGGAAATATTGCAAAGAAGTAACGTATTTTTGGTACCAGCAAGTTCATTTAAAATAATTTATCATATTGTGTGTGTGTGTGTGGCACAGGGATTACTTTTGTTACTTATTTTCGAATGGCAGCAGAAAAAAGCAAACAAACGCTCGTACGAATTTTAAACTGTGTCATTGAATCTTTGTATGATAGCATTGAATTAAAGCTTGAAATAGGATAAATATTATCAGAAATATTTTAGGGAGGGTTCACCGCGTCACCAAAAATACATTAAGTCAGAGGAAGGCAAATATAAAAGAGACCAAGAAATAGACTTCGAATGAAAAAATTTAATTTAGTACTAAAATAGATTTAACCGTCGTCAGATTGTTTTATTATTATGACTTATCTACTAAAATTGATGTTCATATGTTCCAAAACAATTATTTTACAAAAGGGGGGTTTTGTATTATCTTTAAGGTTTAAAATAAATTACCTTTTTAATGATATCAATTTTTATTTTGTAGAATTTTTCCTATAATTACTTTTATATATTGTAATTATGTTTTTTAATGCTATTCCAACCACTAAAACTACTAACCATCCCGCCCCCACACTAAAAATTGATACGGTTAATCGAACTGTAACACTTCTCCATGATCAATTAGGAATCTAATCATGTTTATGATTCATTTTTTTTGGAAGAGTAATTACCAAGGACTCTTTTATACAAAGATTTTCTAGAAAAGAGAAAATTTTCGGAGGTGCCATGAAAGGGTAAAAAGGCAGAATGTCGCAAAGTGGATGGGATCGCCGACTTCTTCACAAGAGCATTAGTCATGTCCTGATAAATGCAAACGGTAAAGAAAAGAAGGGAATGGATCACATCCAGTGACAAACAATATTTCTTCACGAGTCCAGGAGAGTGGTATCAATTCTACTATTTGGATGACTTTATAAATAGAACGACCGGTATTCCCGCTATCCCAAAGAATTTGTCATTTTCTTATAAATATTTTCTGAAGATACTGCGTTTTAAAGAATTAATTAAACCTTGACGTCGTTTTTCTTTGAAGGTCTGGTTTCCTCGCCTATCAACTCAGAATCAGACTCATGCCAAGGCAAATCGATGCCGTCATGCGAATGTTTAATAAGCGTCAAACCATAAACCTTTTTGGGTAATATCGCAACAATATAATTGTGATATTAGCCAAAAACAGGTTTATGGTTTATTATTAAAAGGAAATTTTATTAACATAAATATATGAAAAATAGAAAGATTAAAATGAAATCTGCTACGCATATTTCAATGTATCATATCAGAATCTAATTTCTTGAACGGCCAGGCACCGCGTGCTCGTGCAATTTAAATTATATTTTTATTCATTTTAATCGTTTCATTGAATGAGTCACTCTAGTACCGCAAACCATCCAAAAAAATTGTCTGGCACTTATTGTTTAAAAAAATATCACATTTCCTATTTATTTCACTTCATATAATCACATGCTCAAAATGACATTTTTCTAGGTTTTATTGGTTGTAGTCATTAACTTATTTCTTTTTTAATCTGAGCTTTTGTAAATGCTAATGGCAACGTGCTATTAAAAGCTGGTTTTTTTAGATGCTCATGAAGATAATAAAATTTTTATTTTTCGTCAACGGATTTTTGTACACATCAAAAACCTCATCCCCAAAACAACATCATGTTCTGGCTTGATAATAAATGCCCTTTTGAGTATGTGCCATCATACGTCACATTATCATGCACGAATTGCTGAAAATGAAATATCACAGATCTTACCACAGATTTGAGCTTTTTTCTTACTAGATGGTGTAAAAAACTAAAACATTTCAATCTTTAATAATATTACAACACGCATTTTGTTCCAAGATCATCGTGTATATTTTTGCTGAATTTATTTTCATCTTTCATCTAGTGTATTAATAGCATTTATTAACATATTTAGAAAGTGGAGTAGAAAAACATGTTTTAAAATATAGGAATTTAAATCTTAATCACACTCAAATCGATTCTACCGAAGTATCATTGTTTTTGTGAATTTGATATTCTTGGGTTGGTTTCGATAACGAAACTTGTAAATAGCTACATTTGCCGAAGTGTCTTTCTTTTTATCTTATTTCTACTCAAAATAATGTGATCCATCTCAATGACTTTTGAGTAACTTCAACAAAAAATTATCTTATCCTACAAATGTTAAATTATTCTTCTTTTTAACTTATATCTGGCCAAAATTATTAAATCTATTTTAACACCTTTTTTGTAACTTTAACAAAAAAAAGGATCTTAATCTAGAAATCAGATGAATAAGTCAATGACCGATTTTATAAAGCAGACTTTTTTTTTTCAAAAATTGTTCGAATTCTTACTTGGATCAGAACTTCTTAATTCCACGTCAGAATGCTCTCTCAGAAGCCAATAGGGCAAGCCACCCTGAAATATTTTAATTTCAAATTGTAACAATATTACAGTTATAACTGTAATAACTGTACAGTAATAACTGTAACAATATTACAGTTATTTTATAACAATTTTTAGAAAATTTCAAAATCATGGTTCGAAACATCATTGGAAAATGCATTACGATTGTTTTCTTATTTTCATATTGATTTTGAAATTTTATTATTTTTTTCTTAAATTCTTAACTATTTATGAAACTAAACTAAAGAATATGTTACAATCAATAAAATATAATTTTTAAAGGCCATAAGTTGCCAAATCTGGCAACCTAACAAAATATTTGGCGAGTTTTATTCTGTTTTGGCCTCATTTGACAAAAAGTTGGGATAGATATATATATATATATATAAAGTAGAATTTGTGATGTAACAGCAAGAAAAAAAACTTTAATCTTTAATTTTTAATTAAAGATTAAAATATTGAAAACGTCATTCTTAATGAGAAATCTACATTTTAAGTTATCAAATAGTCTGCCCTACAGAAAATGTTGAGCAACTTATTTATCAGACATATTTCAGTTAAGACTTACATCCACCAATAAACATTGTCACGTTAACAGTAGTATAAAATCATGAATAATAATACTTTTTTACATAAAATAGCTTTCAAAAACTTTGGAAAAAGAAAATTTTTGAACATTGTTGAGATAAATAGTAGTTATTTTTATTTCGTCAGTTAGAATTTAAAAATATTTTGAGACAAGCATCAACTATTAAGGAAGCATGATTGAATAACATTTATGTAATTCTAATTTTTATGAACTCCAATAAAAAGTAGGATTTATAGTCTAGGTAAACAATTTTAATCAATGTATTTTAAATAAAACCTAAAAATATGTGATGAAGTTCTAAGTAATAAAACACGTTTTTTATATGAAAGAAATAATGTAAACATATATATCTTAAAAGTAATATGTGTCTTACCATATCACGCTCTGCGTCAATATATGGTCCTACCCGAAAAACTACAAGCAATCCTAAGTCATCCGCGGTTTTCAAAAATTTGGGTAAATTATAGTCACCGTCAAAATTATATACACCCAGCTCAGGTTCGTGGTGGCTCCATTCAACGTACCTAGGTGATAAAAAAAATATTGTCAGACGATTTTTTAATTTATTATAAGTAATAAAAAATTAATAAAAATAATAATATTAAAATGAAATCTACGAAAGTAAATTTCAAGTTATGATGTGAGAACATTATTATTTTTTAAATCATTATTTGTATTAAATCATTAAATCATAAAGCAGTTTGAAACCATCACGAGACTACTTTTTCGGTTTCTTTCTCTCTCTCTCTCTTTATATATATATCTCTCTAACAGCAGATGCATTTTAAAAGATTTTTCGTCAGCCTTTTAAAAATACATCTGCTGTTAGAAAAGCATATTTAATAATAAAGCAATACTGGGAAATAGCAAGTCAACCTTTTAAAAACGTATCCATCTTTCAAAGAAGCATACATAATAATAATGCAATACTGGTAAAAGCGGGTAAAAATATTTTTGCCCGTAGACTTATAAGACATCAAATCTTTCTTACCAAAATAACATCAGACTCTCACATGATAAAAATTCCATTTGATGAAAATTATTAAAAGAATACGTTACAATTCATGATGGAATCATTTAGAAAGTACTAAAACTTTATTAAAAAACAAATTATTATTATTAATAAGTGGGCAATTGCTATTAATAAAGCTAATACTCAACTTTCTTTGCTATTTTCTTTCTGCAATAACCTTATTTGATTGTATCTACAATAGCAACTAGCCCAATAAACAAAACATAATTTTTAAAGATTATACTTAATAAATAACTAATTAATAGAATTGCAGTATATTCTGCAGTTATTTCTTAACATTTTTATTAAATATATTAAAATATGATTGATTATTTATTATATATAGGAATATTAGTTATTCATTCAACAGATTTTTTTCCATTCTATTTAACAGGTATTGTAAAATAATATTTTTGTTATATATTATTATTAAGTGTATTAATCCTTAGTAAAATATTATAATAATATTAAACACCTTTATTTTTACAAAAGGAAATCATTAACAAACAATAACTTTTAGTTTTTCAAAAAATTACAGCTTTCGTTTCTTTTTAAATGCATAAAATAAGTAGATAAATCAAAACATTTAATTTTACAAAGTTATTAAAATAATAAAATTAAAATAAATTACGAAAATGTTAATTAAGTTTGCAATTTGTTGTTTAGTTCAAGTGAAACTAAATTCCCGAATTATTAATAACTAGCCGCCTTTGGCGACCAGTCGGTTCGCCAGTATTAATGCTCGCTAAAGTTTGCTCGCTAATATTTTATGTAGCTGTGTCTCATAACTGGTTTTTCACCAAAATATTTTTAAACCAAAGAAATTTTGATAATCATATAATTCATTTATATTACTATTTATTATTATTTTCTTCAGATGATCTGTTCGCTGTACTACTCATCTTTCTCTTTTTATCCGAGCAATGATTGTCCCGGAATTGATATTTTACTTAAATGGTGGAGGGAAAGGTCTAAAATTCTGTTTTTATAGAATAATGAGATTCAAATTTTCATAAATGTAAACACACTAAACAAATAAAGACACAATTGTACTTCAAGAGATACGAAAGGTTAAAAACAGCTTGAAAAATACCTAGAACAGACGAAATAATGGTGACACACACACCCTTCTTTTCTTTTCTAGCTTTGTTATTACTTTTTTTCTTCGCTGCCCAGACTTTATATTGAGCAGGCATAGATAAAATATTCATACCGACTAATAATAAAAGCAACTATTTTCTTTCTTTTTTAAACATCCCGTTATCTATGAATGAAAACCAACTGACTTCGCGTATTTCTTTCTAAACAAATCATAATTTATTACTTCCTGCTATCTAACTCAGTTGGTGTGGGGGAAGGAAATGCAGATTTTTGGCAGGAAAGTAAGGAAAGTGTCGTTTTAACTATTTTCCACGCAGTTTTTTTCATTTTTTCTCTCCATAAGAACCATCCTCGTGTGTTAACGAAACTATTAAGCAAAAAATTAGCCGAATCGGTCAAACCGTTCTCCAGTTTTGCGCTTAGCAACGCATTTCGAGTTGCATTTTTATTAATATAGATGGTTTTCATAATGTGCATTGCTTGGGGTGGTAAAACAACAAAATCCACCATTGAGAATGATTTTTTTAATCATTTAGACAAATTTTAAAATATTTTATATGACTTTTATTCAGAATTCGAAGTGGATTTTTTATTATAATAATGAATTGTTTAACTTTGATTAGACGCAGATATAAGAAAAGGCTACCTTGATGAAATATCAATAACCAGAAAATAATGGAGCTATATGTAGTGAATTTCTGAACTAAAATTTATGAAAAACAAAGGCATAGGATCACTTAGATAATTCTAAATCACAACTCTGTTATACCACTTTTCAAAAAGAAATTGCAGAGTATTCTTCGTTATAAATAGTTTACATTTTTTTTTCCAATTTGCTTACAAAAAGAGGGGCTTCTATGGCGAATTATTTTGGGGGTTTTCTTAATATAGCATACTTATTAAAAACTTTTATAATCAATTATTACTCACTCCCCCCCCTCCTTTAGGGTTTCTTTTTTAATATTTCTCTAATAAATTTTCGTAGCAAAAACTTTATCATTCTTTTTTTTTGTTTAGTTTTATATCTAACCCCGATATGGATTGTTGCCAAAACATTCATTTCAATTTAATATTGTTAAAAAAAACTTTTTCACAAAATATAAAGAATATTGTATTCAAAGAACACGTGTATAAATCACTCGCAATTTTTTATGAAGTTGTTGTGACCTTCGTGGAGATTTGGAAGCAATCCATAATTTCATTTTTATTATCGTTAGTAAATAAATGATAATGCCCCATGAGTAAAGAACTATTACCTTGATAATTCCCCCTTCTTGCCGTTTTGTGTTTTTTTCATCAAAACACGTTTTAAGTGTTAACAAAATATTTACTATATTGGTGTGCAGCAAAATTTTAAATGAAATGCAAAAAATTTAATTGTATATAATTATAAGAATGCAATTATATTCAGTTTGGAAAATTGAGTATTAGTTGAGATATTAAAATCACAAATTTAGAACTACGAGCTGATTGTTGCTTATGTATGCTATTTGAGTGCAATTTTGCATAAAATGACTGGATTTATGGGGGTATATGCTCAGGTTTTCCTTCATTATTCTCAGGGAATTTTTTTATTCAATATTCATTATTTTTTTGCTGTATTCTATATAATACTTGTAATCTTATTTTATTAATGTATATGAAATAATCACTTATTTTACTTGTCTTAAATATATTTTTACAATAAAAAGAAACCTGCTGTTAATTTTGAAAAGCATTCGCAACACATGGGATTCAAATATTTTGAAGAAAGTTTTTTTTTTAAAGAAAGAAAAGAATAAAATCTATGGTCGCCAATTTCAATTTATGTGAAAACATTATTATTATTTAAGTGATAATTTGTCTTAATAATTTTAAATCCTTAACCAGTTTAAACTAGCTTGAAAAAAATACGAGACTTCTCTCTCTTTCTCTCTCAAATGATAATTTTTTAAACTTTCATTTTCAATTTTTCTGGCTGGCAAACAAAGTTGTGGAGCTCGACCGATTTTAAGATTTAAAAACCCAGAAATTTCGACTAAAAGTTCACTATTATTGAAAGCTACTATGTATGTGGTAAAATCCAATGAACGTAATGCATATTGATATTAAAATTATATTCTAATATTTACATATTTTGAGAAATACAATTATTAAGAATGCGCTTGTAATATCAATAAAGAATAAATATAAGTCGCGTTTTACAAAATGGCGGTAGTTAAAACTAAGAGAGAATTTTTTAAAAAATCAATAATATAATCTTCTGAGAGCAAGATTAATTATTTAAAAGTAAGAAAACGCAAACAAACTGGATGATGTCATTTCATAGAAACGACAAATAAAAAACAATGGAAAGTAACTTTAAATCAATATCTGAAACAAAACTGGCAAAACAAGCCTCACATGTCATGGGTAAGGTGACTCGCTAACTACCAATGAAAAAAACGAATATTTTAACATAATAATGTTTTATATCTGATTCTTTCATTTTTATTTATTTTTAAAACTTGAGGTTTTAATTATACGGCTAATGCAATGTATCCATATAAAAATGTCTTTAATACTCACTCCATATGAATAAATATGTACTAAAATAATAAGAAATATTGTTGTGAAACATACTTATAGAATATTTTCAAAATAATATTAAAATTAGAAAAAAAA
>JAOUZG010032472.1:1656561-1711206 GCA_026289955.1 Argiope argentata | reverse complement strand
ACACACACACACACACACACACACACACACACACACACACACACACACAAACTAATCATTTTACTGAGTCTATGACGCACATAAATATAACTGTATGCAGTAAATAAAGGTATTCTGACCATTTCGTTTATTTTTTTTCAATAATGGAATAGTTTTATTAGTTTGATGAGCTTTCTAAACATTATTTAAAGGTACCCATTAGAACACCATTGTTAGTCTTAATAGATATAGCATAGGGTACTAATAGAGATAGGATACTAAGTAAATTCTATTTCATTAAATAAAGCGGATATTAAATTTAAAATATGGCATCATGTCAAATGTCCTCATGTTGTAATAAAGTAAAGAGAACCTAATAAATTTTCGCATGTCACGTTTCACATTTTGCTTACAAAACTTTTTTGAACCTTAATGAATAATTTATTTTAACAAATACTTATCTCATTTTTACAATCTACCTATTCGAGACCACAGAAAATGAGATCACGATGGAAATCCCTAACTCAGGACAATCTAGCTGAATTAATTTGCAGTAAAAGAATCAATTTGTATCATAAACAGTAGCATTTTGATTAACTATTAACGTTATTCTTAAGCACCATATTTTATAGTGCTCAAAAAGTACAAATACTTTATTTCTTTTAATGTAGGTTTTTTCTTTAAAAAAGATGAATATTTCGCTGTTTTTTTTAAGAATAAACTTTTGTTTTTAAATAAACTAGATCAGAAATAAGTATTGGTGTTATGTCCTTCAAATAACTTTATGTTAAGAAAACATTTTTTTAAAAATCACTTTTAAAACTTTTTAGATATTACAATTTCAAAAGCGACAACACATTTCTTAATCTAAAAGATTATTTTCGTTTAAATTTTTTGACGCAAATTAAACAAATGCAATTGAATTTTGCACAATAAAACACTCGTTATTTGAAAGAGTATATTTTTTTTAAAAAATACGTAGTTATACTGTCATCAATTAGAAGAAAACTCGCATCCTGGTCTAGGGTATGGAATTTGGTGGAATAAATTAAAATCCCTGTAAGAAATTTGGTGGAATTCTACATTATATGACGATTTTTGGCTTTAAAATCCCTGTAAGAAATTTGGTGGAATTCTACATTATTTGACGATTTTTGGCTTGCGCCAGGCTAACAGAATGATAAACAGCAGATAATTCTTTGTTATCAAAAACTATAGATGTGAAGTAAAATTATTGAAAGATCTAATTGTAAATTCGAGTAAAATGATTAAAATCTCAAAGAAATAAATTTCAAGTTTCATCAATATTGATATTTTTTATCTCGCTTATTGAAAATTAACATGCATTATATTTGTTACGACATAGATTATAAATATTCCCTTTAAAGGAAAGCAAATGTTGCTTTCGTGTGTCAACAAAAATGGAATGCAGACAAGCTTACTATTAACGAATCTTACTGCATTATAAATAATATTACCAAATTAACATCAACTTATTTTTATTCAAACCACAGAGAAAAAGATCATATCTTTCTCTGTTCTTGAAAGAAGTAAGGTATTGAGATTTATAGTAACAATGGCTGTTATCCCCTCTTTCCATATTTAGAAGAAGAAAAAGGATTTTATCATTAAACACAAAAGCAAATTCAAGTTTCACTCAGTTAACTATTAAAGAAATCAGGTCAATCAGTTAACTGAAGTTTCAGTGAGTCCGTTGATGTAATTTAGAGTGTATTCGGAAGTTCCAGTGGAAAAATGAGGTGCAATAAGCCATAACCTTCTCTGTAATTCAAACTCTATAAACAAACAAACAAACAAAAACTCAAAAAGTCAATAACATTTTATTGTTGCCAATCTGAATTAACAGTTATTTACAAAATAATAGTTATTAAACTACTCGTGTGTTACTATTAAATGAGATATTTATAATTTATGGCACAATACCTTCAGAATGATTAAAAATTAATATCAAATCGATATTTCTCTAATTCAAGCAACAGAAAGTCATCGAGAACTAATCGAATACCGTTTAAATACGATTGTTAACGTAAAAAATGTCTCCAATAGGTAGATATATAGAAAAGGAAAAATTATTGGATTTGGATGATATTTCGCCTATTCTGCTTGAGTTTGATGATATTGTTCTTTCAGATCGTGTTTTATTTGACTACTTGCCAGTATGTTTTGTAAACTTCCATGGCCTGTTAGCCTGCCCTGGTCTAATTTTTGAATAATATTTTAATAAGAAATGTTTAGTTCAGGTAACTAATCCTTATTTTAATCTGAAATGGTACTAAAATCAGGTTATTTGCCCAGAAACCATAAATTAACGAACGGAATTATCTTTGTTAAATGAATTTGAATCGAATGTTTCGGATAACACCAAACTGAAAGCGTAAAAAATGGCACCAATAGAATTCAAATTCACGATTGAAAAATTGGAATTGGCAAAAGATTGGACTAGGTGGGAAATGTCTGTGATTCTATTGCTCAAAACACATGATTTACTAAAATATGTTACCGGAGATATAACTTTCCCGTTAATAGCGGATGGATACACCGATAATATTGCATTACAAGAAGCGAAGAAGATGTTTGAATTGGCCGATGCAGAGGCATTGCTATTTATTTCCCAGACAGATTACATAAATTTTGATTAGATTTATTTGCAACATATACGTATGAAAAATTAGTCCCTGTTTATAACAAGTTACTGACGCATTAACTCGATCGTTCGTGAACTCATTTTTTTCCACCTGGAATGGAAAACAGGTGAAAATATAGCATCGTTCATAAGCCAATACCGAAATAATTTTGAAGCAAATGTTGAACTGAAGCACATTTTTCACAGAGCAATGTTGTTGTTTCGATTGATTTCAATGTTATCACAGGAATATATCGCTTTAAAGACTGTATGGGACAGAATACCACTGCAAGATATTTCTATTGAACTTTTAACGGAAAGATTATGAGAAAAAGATTGTGAGCTTTTTACGTAAAGAGTTTCAAGCAACAAGAAGACCAAAAATTATGTGAAAATGCAGCTTAACAGAATCAAACCAGGCAATAAGTGCCGTCTCCAAGTTCTACAAAAGACGATGCCAACACCAAAAATTGTAGAGGAAATGAATAAAAATTAAAGAAATGATCAAATCAAAATAAGAAACCTTCGAAGAATATTACCTTTTTTGAATGTAGAATTGCCAGACATAAACAAATTAATTGCCCTCAAAACAGAAGCAAGACTTTACTTTTACCCTCTGCTCCATGCCATGTACAGTTTCACAAGATGAACAAGTTGGATTGCTGACTTTGGTGCGTCTCAACATTTAATAAGTCTATACTTGAAAGTTATCAGACATTCACTGTTCCAGAAGTAGTCAAAAGTGCTGGGGGTCAGAATCTTGTTGCTTACGGTTCTGGACAAATGAATGTTTAGACCTTAGTTGATGATAAATGGCAAGGAAATTACTTAACAGATGTATAGTATGTGCCTAATTTGAAATACAGCTGTTTTCTGTTGTTCAAGATTTAAGTAAAGGATTGAACTCTGTATTTAAAAATAAATTTTAATTCATTAAAAATGATACTCAAACCATTGGAATGGGCCAAAAAACAGGAAATGCTATATTTTTGATGGAAATACTTGTAAAGAATCCTAGAAAGCCTACAACTGTTCTTATTTAAAGTTCAAATGATACTCTCCAAGTCATGCATGAAAGAACGGTTCATAAAAATAAGAAACATTGTAGTAAGTTTCTTAAAAATCATTATATTTCTTTGTCTAATGAGAGCTCTTGTTTGTGTAGGTTGTGTATATAGCAAATAGAACAGGAATTCATTTCATTCACTAGCTGTTGTTGATCCAGTGGAAGAAGACTCAATTGCTGGTTCACGTTTCATGTTATTTCTCGATGAATATACAAAATTTCGTCGAATATTCTTCTTGAAAGCAAAGAATAAAATACTAAATTTAATAAAAAACTTTCCTTAACGAATCAAAGATTGCTCATCATATTGTTAAACAAATATTTTCTAATCATGGTGCAGAGCTAATCAATAATTTAATGAAAAAGATTTTGAATGATTGAGGTATTGATTTGCATGTAGCAATGATTGAGACACATGAACAAAATGGAGCCGCTGAACGGGAGAACCGCATCACTGTTGAATCTGCTAGAGCTACCGTTCACTGAAAGAATTATCAAATTCTGGACTGAAGCTTGTAATACAGCTGTTCATGAGATAAATCCCACAGGTTCCACTCCAGTTGAAAACAAAACTATGTGAATTATGCCATAGAAAACCTGGAACTTTTAACATAAAACACTTAAGATTATTGGACCCAAAATGCTATGTCGATGAACCAAAACAAAGACACCGAAAATGGGATAAAAATTGTCTGTGGAAGGACTGTTCAATGGTTATGGAGTATTCATAACTTGTAAAAATAAAGTGAAAAGCAGTTGCAATGTTATATTTTGTGATGAATTATCTAAACCATTGAGGTTAGATATTTAAATGACATGAATTCTGAAGAAGAAAATAGAAGTACTCAATCGAATGATGAAGAGGAATGAATACAGGAACCAGTTCCTGTGAGACGCTACCCTGCATGAATGTATAACGTGCCACAGTTTCTATCAGAAAATTATGCACTTTTTGTGAGTACTCTTACTTTTATTGAGTCTCCTGCTTGTTATAAAGAAGCGCTGAGGTCAACTGAATTTAAAATTTGGGAAAGAGCCATGATGGAAGAACTGCAGTCACATGAAGAAAATGGAACTTGGAAGCTCACAAAACTTCAAGAAAAACAGAGAATACTTAATAATGAATGGGTGTATAGAATAAAATCAAATACTGATGGTTCCTCTTATAAAGCCAAAGCTCAGCTTGTAGCAAGAGGTTTTTCCTTAAAAACCTGGCTATCATTATGATTATTTGTTTACTTCAGTCACCACACTTGGACACTTTGCTCGCTATACTGAGTATTGAACAGATGTTTGTTCCTCACAAAAACTCTATTTACATCAATTTGATGTTAAAACGGCTTTATTGCAAGATTTTCTTGAAACGGAGATCTATATGAACCGCCATATGGCCTTGATGATTGTTCTGATCACACACGTATGCAAACTTGTTCGCTCCCTTTAGAGTTTGAAGAAATCTCTACGATGTTTTAATCGACATTTTGTTCAAGCAATTCAAAAATTGAAATTTCAACAGTCACACGCTGATCCATGTGTGTTTGCAAGGAAAAAATAATTCATCTTATTGGTTTTTGCCTTTTATGTAAATGAAGGTCTTGCAACTGAAGTATTTTGGAAATAAAAAAAAACTAATTTGTAGCGTGAAAGAAGAAAATTACTGACGGTCCCCTGGTTCACTTTTAGAAATGCAAATTAAACAAAAGGAAATGATGACATCTTCATTTCCCTAAACTTACATACAGAAAATATATTGCAAAAATTCATGTTAGAAAATTCGTAGGGTCCACGTCATGTGATGGGGTTAAATCTTAGGACGACGATCTAACCGTGGTTGATGTTCCACACAGAAAGGCTCCAGGTTGTTTACAATATCTTGGAATGTCTACTGTCGCGTTGATTCTCTACATCTATTAATATTATCTTTGTTTCAGCTTTTGTTTTGTTCCGAGTGGCAACGGTGTAAAAATTAACAAAAAATTGTAGTTCTTATAATTCAATAAAAGAAGTGGTGTGTTGATTTTGTAGTGTATGTGTTTGAAAAAAAGGTTTTGAATTCCAGGAAAGCGGTTGGAAAAAAAAACGTCCATTTTGGTAACGGAAATTTTTTTGAAAAAAAAAATTGAAAGTCGTTGGTTTTGTCGAACAAAGCGGAATTGGATATTGCTGTTTCTGTTACAGACGATATTTGAACAATTTAATTTTGGTGGGTACAGCTGCCTTTAGGTAAGCGTCTGGATTTGTTTTTATTTGTGCGTCAGTTGCTGAGATTTTTTTTCCGTCATTGCTCACTCATCTTTTTGTGTTAAGAACTTGAATAATGAAGCTGAAATGAAAGATTCAATGATTTCTAACATGGATACAATAGTAAACAATATGTTTTATAAAAATAGCAAGAAAACTAATGAGCTGGTGATTCGTTTAGCATCGAAACAATTTAATGAAATAAATGTTGTGTTCACAAATGCAGATAAACAGAAACAACTACCGAAATTGAACCCTTTCACCGCCCAAGAATTTGTGATGAAAAATGTCAACAGACATGAATACATAGATAATATGAAGTATACAAGGCAGGGTAAAATAATCTTCTCAACTAAGGACCCCTTATGTGCGGTAAAGCTATTGTCACTGGAAAAATTCGTGGAGTCAAAAATTACCACAAACATTATATGGGAGAATGTTTGCTCTCGATTTTTAGTTCAAGATATCCCTACAGATACACCATTAGGACAACTTGCGGAAAGTATTGAAAAAAAAATGACATGATTGTTGTGGAAATGAGACGTTTTCTGAAACAGAACTCTACTCATGTGACCTCACCTGTGCTGGTTACAATCCTAGGGACAGCTATTCCAAAAGATGTTAAAATTGGCTTTATCAACCAAAATATAGAACATTTTGTCGACAGACCGCGTCAGTGCACTAAATGCTTTTCTTTTTTTCACCCATCCCGAGTCTGTGACAAACTCAACGCGTGTGCTAATTGCGGCGAAATCCACGATGGCTTATGCCAAAATGTAACCCGATGTATCAATTGCAAGGGAAACCACAACGCAAAGTCCAACAGCTGTCCTATCTATGCAAATGAAAAAAAGATATTAGAATTAAAATGTCATAATCATATAACCACAGGAGAAGCACGTAGAATCTTTTTACAAACGAGACAAAATTATGCAGAAGTAACTAAATTAACTCCAGCAGTATCTGAAGTTCAGGACTCCATTAACGCAAAGTTTGAATCGCTCATGAAATCGATAGACGAGAAATTCGAAAAGCAAGTAACTTTGATAACAAATATGTTGATGAAATCAATAGACACTATAATCGAAAACATCTACAAAATCTTCGCGCAGGGAGGACAATTATCCTCTTCCCCTGCTCGTAAAAAAGAGTCTTGTTTCTATCACGAATCAAAATGTTTCTAACATTCCCTGGGATTCCAGAGTTTCTTATGATGAAGAAGAACTGCCTGATGGTTAGTTGGTGGTTCTTTGTTTTTGTTGGTTTGCTTGGCTGTTTGCTTAGTCGTTTTTTTTTTTTGACTTTTTGTTTTGGTGTTTCACATCTTTTTTGACTTGTTGTTTACTTTGTCATTTTTTGTTTTGTTGTTTCGCATCTGTTTTGATTGGATGGTTACATTATCACTTTTTATATTGGTGTCAAGTAACGCCTTCTTATTTGCCTTTTTGATTTTCTTCTTATCTGCAGCTTCATCAGCTAACCCGAATTATTGTGTATTTTCCGAAATTTGGCAAGGATTCGTTTTTTTTTTTGCGCCCTTTTGTTTGGTAATTTCTTTTTTTCGTTAGAAAAGCAGGATTTTCTTTCCATTGTTTTATATATATATCTATATTTGTAACTATGTCATTTGTTCAATGGAACTGCCGTAGTATTAAAAATAAACGCATCTGGTTACACCAACCTCCCTTTTCAAATTCAGACTTTTGGATTTTTCAGGAAACCTACCTTAAAAAGACAGACAATTTTTCTCACCCCGATAAAATTATTTTTCGTACCCATCGAAGTAACCGGTTAGGAGGTGGTTTACTGATAGGAATACCTAAAAATCTGGCTGCTAGGATAATCCTCAGTCAAGAAAATGATCCGAATTTAGAACTACTTGCAGTTGAAATTCATAAGGATAAACAAAAATTCATAATCATAAATATTTATGCACCACGTGGTTTTAACATAGACCAGATAAAAACATTTTTAGATAATCTTAACCACCCGACTTTCATTTTTGGAGATTTTAATCTGCACCATTCCCTTTGGGGTGGAAATTATCACTCACCACATAGTGAGGAATTTGTTGACTGGCTGAATAACTCCGACTTCACGATTCTAAATACCACAAACCCAACACATATCACTAACTCCAATAGTAATTCTATCATTGATCTAACACTATGCTCTAATTCTCTTTTTCATGAAATTGAATGTTATAATTTTGGATGCACTTTCGAAAGTGACCATGTACCCATAGTTGTATCATGGTCGAAAATGAAAATATCATATAAATCCCTTAAAAATATCAATTGGAACCTAATTATGAAAGAAACAAATAAAATATTCAATTCAAAAAGCCAACCAAACATAGAAGCTATTACTGATAAAATCTCCCATACAATTAACAACTATACAACAATCAAAACAATATCTAATGAATACCCACCATGGTGGAATACCGCTTGCTATAATTTTAGTCGCTTAAAAAAACATGCATGGAAAAAAGCAAGACGCAATATTTCGACATCTGATTGGATCAATTATAAAAAATACAGAAGCAGATTAAAATTTCATATTAAAAAAGCAAAAGAAAATTACTGGAATAACCTGTGTAAAATATCACAAAACCCGAGAATTTTTTTTAAAATTTTAAACAAAATATCGAACCATACCAACCCCAATATTAAAGATAATGACATTATTTTCTATAATAATCGCTATATTTGTAATTCGAAAACCCAAAGTAATCTTTTTGCAAAGCACTTTTCAATGCAAACTCTGAAATTTCAACCTCTTCCAATTGACTATAATGATAACAACGAATTCCTGAATAAAACTATAGAAATGTGGGAACTTAAAAGAGCAATTCAGAAATCAAAAAATTCTACCCCAGGTGCAGACAAAATTACTGTAACATGGTTTAAAAAATTAGATGATACATCACTTGTTAAAATACTTCAAATGTTTCAACAACAACTTGATGGTTCCGCAATCCCAAAAAACTGGAAGCATGCAATTATCATTCCAATTCCCAAACCAAATAAAGATAAAACAAAAATAACTTCTTACAGACCAATAGCCCTTACTTCAGTATTCTGTAAAATGTTTGAACGCATCATATCGCAACGCATAGTTCATTATATTGCAACTAACAAAAAACTGAATCCAAACCAACACGGCTTTGTACCCTTTAGAAATAACCATACTGCAATTTATAAAATTTACACTGCAATTTCAGAAGCTCATAAAAACAACAAATTTTTCATTGGCATAAGTTTAGACATAAAGAGTGCATATGATTCGGTTCACATTGACGATTTATTGTACAAATGCATCCAACTTGGCATTACAGGAAATATTGCTAAATGGATGCATAATTTCCTTCAAGAACGGACATTCCAAATTAAATGGCGAAATGTTTATTCCGAAGTAAAAGTTCTTAATAAAGGACTGGCTCAGGGGAGCGTCATCTCACCAATTTTGTTCGCAATATTCATGAATGATTTTTTCGAGACCTTGGATTCAAACGTTGATTGTTCCATTTTTGCAGACGACATTTTCGTATACTGCTCTCATGACTCGATAAATTATATTAAAACGAAGTTACAAAATACAATGGAAAATATTTATACATGGTGTAATTACTGGAAACTATCCATTAGTGCAGAAAAAAAAAATAAACCCCCTACCCTGTATAAAATATGCTGGTATTCCTTTAACATGGAGTGAAACTATTAAATATTTAGGAATCCAGTTTTCAAGAACTAAACAAAATAACAGAATATTACAAAATTTAAGAACCAAGGCTCTCAAAAAAATCTTCGGTCTCAAAATACTAGGTTCCAAAAGAAATGGTGCAAGAACGAAACACTTAATTACAATCGCTAACAACAGTATACTTAGCATATTCTTGTATAGTTGCCCCATAATTAATAAATTTTCTGAAACACAATTCAAATCTTGTAACACTATACAAACAATGGCACTTAGAGTTGCTCTCGGAGTACCAATTTGGACCCCCAACATCATCTTATTAAAATTAGCTGGCCAAGAAATACTTTCAGACAAGATCAAACGTCTAGCAATGCAATTTTTTATAAAACAAATGTCCAACCAGCCCTTTTCACCTTTGGTTGATAATCACAATGAGATGGATCGTTTTTTGAGCGACAAAGATAAAGAAATCATTAATAACATTTTCCAACAACTTGATTGCGTACCGGATCATATAATTACTATGCCACCCCATCTACAATATAACCCAAATTTATGTAATATTTTTTTTAATGAATTCAGGTTCCAGAACAAAGGCTTACCAATCCCGATTATTACTGCAGATTTCAATGAGTGTTTACAGAATCATTTTGAAAATCATTTCATTATAGCTACAGATGGCTCGAAATCTGAAAATTCCACCTCAATTGCAGGTGTCTCTAGCATCCAAAAATTTCTTTACAGAATTCATACATTAAATTCAATATTCACTGCCGAAGCCTTGGCAATCTGCCAAGCGGTGGACGATCTTACAATCCCAGAAAAGCCCAACCTTATTATTTCGGATAGCTATTCAGTTCTGTTAGCACTTAAAAATGTCACTTTTCACTCTCCTAAGGTCATCCAAAGACTCGCCTCAAAAATTTACATCAGGAAGAAACTAAATCAAGAAATAGTTCTTTTGTGGGTTCCTGGACATTCCGGAATTTCCTTTAACGAAGAGGCTGATCATCTGACGAAGAAGATCTCGGCATTTACACCTTTTCTAGAATGGATTTCTCCTGAAGACTTTTTTTCTACAATGAAAAAGATCTCTAAACAAAGTGCAAACGAAAACTACCTAAAAAGTAAATATCAACCATTAATGGGTGAATTTCCCGACATAATATCCATCTCAAAATGGACAGGGCACAGAATGCAAGATAAAATCATTGCCCGAATAATCAGCAAAACCATCATCACTCCAGGACTTCTTTATAAATACAATCTTACAGATAACCCTTTATGCAGCAAATGTGGTGAGATAAACGATATTTCTCATATTCTTCTCAAATGTCAAAAATATTCAACGTACAGAACGGTGTTATGGAACAAGCTACAAATAGATGATCCCGATATTTACTACGATGTCCTTTTACGCCATGTTTTCGCCAACAAAAAAAATATGCTCATCTTTCTGAATTCTCTCAAGTACTTTGATATTTCTTAAGTTGCAAAAACAGACTCTTTGTTTTTTTTTCTCACTCAAGCATGTGATGTTTCCTCTGTGCATTTCGGAATACAAGAATGTTAATTTGGAGAACTTTTAGCCGCTGCTTTGTGGCAACCAGGGGATTATAGCCTTTGTTGCTCCATATCCCATAATAATATTTAAATTCAAGTGGTGTGTTTTTTTGAAAATGGCTTTGAGTTTTGAATTTACGCCATAAATATATGCCTTTTTATCTAAGAAACTAAAACAGAGTATTTAATGAGAATATCTGAGTAAGAAATATTATCTGATTCGATGTCAAACGAGACATCTGGCGTCCGCGACAGGACTCGATTGCTTTTTAAGAGTAAGTACGAAACATTTCAGCATTTGTTTTGATTATGGAAACTGTTTTGAAAGATAGGAAGCAGCTGAGAAGACTGTTTACTACAGCATGCAATTCCTTTGACAAGGCAGAAAATCAACTGAGTTGTGCTGATAAAATCAATAAATTAAAGCTAATTGAGGAGAAAGCTTTATTAATGATAGCGTGTGAAGAAAAATTTAAACAGTTGTTGTTTTCCGAGAACACTTCCGATTCTGAAATAGAGAGAGAAGTAGATGAGTCAGAAACTTACATTGGTCGCTGGAGATCTTTAAAACAAAGAATCATTTGTGATTGAACAGTTATCTCCTAAAAATGAAAGTGTTAATATTGTTACGAATACCTTATTAAATTATCCAAAAATAAAATTACCTACTTTTGACGTAATGTACGCAATTGGCTATATTTTTGGGGACAATTCCAAAAAATTGATGAGGACATTTATATCGATTCTCACGATAAATTTTCATATTTATCTCAAGCAATGGAACGAGGTAGTCCTGCTGAAGAATTGGTTAAGAGTTTTCCTCCAGGTGGTAATAGCTACGAAAAGGCTTTAAAACAATTAAAATTGCGTTTTGGTAGGGAGGAATTATTAATTCAAGTATACGTTAGAGATTTACTAGCATTAGTTCTTCAAAAACAGAACTATTCAAAAAATTCGTTAAGAAAGTTGTTTGATCAACTCGAGAGTAAACTACGTTCACTTGAGCTATTAGGTGTTACTAGGGAGAAATATGCTGCGATGTTATTTCCTCTAGTTGAGTCATCGCTACCCGAAGAAACTTTGGTTGCTTGGGAGCGTTATAGATCAGCTCATCGTAGAGTTCGTGAAACGAACACGAATGATTCTGATCATAATTCAACTAAAATGGAGAAAAGTGATTTAGAATTTATTTTAGAATTTTTACAAGATGAGTTTGAATCAGAAGAACGCATTCTTCTTGCTTCTAGAAGTTTCAATTTAATTTAATTTCTAAACCGAAAACGGAAGTGAAATATGATAAATTTCCTGGTGATAAAAAAATGAGTGAAAATAAGACTAGGAATGTAAAGTTTTATGAGGCGCCTAGTGCAACTGATCTTTTGACATCGTCGCAAGTGTCAAAACAGTGCATATTTTGTTCTAATGCACACTATTCTGGAGATTGCTTTAAAGTAAGAAAAATGCCTTTGAAGCTAAGAGAGGCAATTGTTCAACAATCTCATAATTGTTTTTTATGCTTAAAAACTGGACATTCTGTCAGAGATTGTAATATCAGAGCTAGTTGTTTGTGTTGTGGCAAAAAACACCACATTCTTCTGTGTAGAAAAATGAACCCGATATCTGAGTCTAAAGACAAGGAATCACCTGAAGTTAATAAGAGAACTGATAGTAGCTCGGAAATGGATCAAGCTATTTCCAACTTGTCTACCACTCCAAACGTAATCCTGCAAACATTTAAAGTTGTAATTAGAGGCAACGGGAAAAAACGTGCAGCAAGAGCTATTGTCGATACTGGTTCACAGCGGTCATATTTACTACGAGCTACAGCTGAAGAAATGAACTATGAGCCTAATGGCTGTGAATATTTGCAGCACTCCCTATTTGGTGGCAAGCATACTGGGGTATGTAAACATGATGTATATACTTTGTATTTATCGAGTGTGCATGAGAATTATAATTGTAATTTTAAAGTTCTTAGTCAACAAATTATTTGCAAAACTGTGCCACCTACTGTGAATGAGGTTTGTGTGAAAGAGTTAGCAGCTTATAATATAAATATTGTGGATAATTGTGAAGATCCTATTGAAATCCTTATTGGAGCTGATGTAGCTGGGAAGCTCATGACAGGCGGTCATCGTGCAATGTCTTGTGGACTTGTAGCAATTGAAACAAAACTTGGGTGGTCTGTTATGGGACGAATAACTGATACGGCGAGAAGTGAATGTTCATCTTTATTAGTTAAGTCCATGTTATCTACAGCAGAGAAAATAACAGATTTATGGTCCTTGGATACTCTTGGCATTACTGACCCATCTGTGAAGAAAAGCCAGATCGAGTTACAAGAAGCTGCTCGAATGCATTTTCTAGATACAGTTCATTTGGTAGATGATCGTTTTGAAGTAGATTTGCCTTGGTTGGAAGATCATCCACCACTTCCAAATTATTTTGATTTAGCAAAGGGAAGACTGAACAAGACTGTTAAACGTCTTAAAACCGAATCTAATTATGAAGCTTACTAAAATGTTTTTAGGGAATGGCTTGAGGAGGGAGTAATTGAGGAAGTTGCCAAAAATGATCAGGCTCTAGTACATTATCTGCCTCATCGAGAAGTTATCAAGGAGAATAGTACTACAAAAATCCGGCCTGTCTTTGACGCTTCGGCCAGAGCAAAAGGATTTCCTAGTCTCAATGATTGTTTAGAGAAGGGTCCGAATCTAATAGAGCAAATTCCGAGTATTTTAACCCGATTTCGAAAAGAGAAGATCGGTGTTATTGCTGACATCCGAAAAGCCTTTCTACAAATAGGTGTTTCACCCACGGATAGAGATTATTTGAGGTTTTTGTGGATTGGTAATGATGGTCAGCTGAAAGAGTACAGACATTGTCGTGTCGTTTTTGGTGTATCGAGTAGCCCCTTTCTCCTAAATTCTACAATTCAGCTTCATTTACAAACTGTTTTGGAAAAAATAGGAACTGGAGAATCTTCATACCCGAAAAGTGTCATTCAAAAACTTGCGCATAGTTTTTATGTTGACAACTGTGTCAGTTGCGTTAAAAATGGAAAAGAACTGCAGCAATTTATTAACATTTCGACTGAGGTAATGGCCGAGAAAAATTCGAGCTTAGAGGGTTGGAGTTCAGTGATGTCCATGCTGATACTTCTGCCGATACAAATGTTCTCGGCCTGGTATGGAATAAAAAATCTGACACTCTACGAATTAATACTGCAAGTGTAAAAGAATTATGCTTTGAAAAGATAACTAAGCGATCAATCTTATCTGCAGCTCATAGATTGTTTGATCCTCTAGGTATATGTTGTCCTGTCATCCTAATTCCTAAATTATTGCTTCAAGAAACGTGGAAGCAGAAAATAACATGGGATGAAGAAGTTGATAAAGTTACGAAAAATACATTTTTAAAATGGCTTAAAGATATTGACTGTTTAGAGAAAATCCGTTTTCCAAGATATTTTGGTTCAGAGATTGCAAATGGAGAAATTTCAGTACATATTTTCTGTGATGCTAGTAAGCATGCGTATGCTGTTGCTGCTTTCATCCGAATACAGACTGGTGATTCAGTTAAAGTACAACTTATACAAGCCAGGAGTAGAGTTGCACCAACAGGAAAGGAAGAGATTACTATCTCTAGACTTCAGTTACTTGCAGCTACTATCTCATCAAGGCTTTCAACTTCTATTTTGTCAGAGATTCAGAGTGAAGAAGTTTACTTCTGGACTGATTCTTCAACTGTCTTGACATGGATCATGAGAGAAGAGGCCTGTAGTGTCTTTGTCCAGAATAGAGTGAAGGAAATAAGAGCGTTAACAAATAAAAGTTCTTGGAAACATGTCCCTGGTTCCATGAATCCTGTTGATCTCCCGAGAAGAGGTTGTTCAGTTCAAACTTTATTGAAATCTAACTGGTGGTTAGGACCAAGTTGGCTTTACTTTCCTAAAGAGGATTGGCCAAGAGGAAATCCAGTCTTAAATGAAAATGAGATTGTTCGAGAAAAGAAACAGACCATAGTTTCATCTGTGACAAGAAGTTTGATTTCTACAAGTTTTTTTTTCCTAAAGATGACTGGTATTACAAATATTTTTCGAAATACCAGAAAATAGTTCATCTTATTGCCTGGATTCTACGGTTTATCTTTAATTGTCGAGCTGAAAAAATTAAGAAAAGACATGGAGACCTTGATTTTCGTGAAATTTTTGAAGCCGAGAAATTATTAATCAAAATGGTTCAAGATGATTGCTTTGTGGACGAGAGAGATGATAAATTAAAAACTTTAAGAGTATTTAAGGATCAGAGTGGAATCCTCAGATTGAAAACGAAATTTACCTTTCGACAAGATTCAGAAGAGTTTAAAACTCCAGCTGTTCTTCCGCCTGATCAAGAGGTGGTCAAGAGATTAATACGATATTATCACGAGAAAAATGCACACGCTGGTACCCAAATTTTAATAAATATTCTTCGAGAGAGATTTTGGCTTCTTAACGCTCGAAAAACGGTGAGATCTTTGATTAATAAGTGCACCGTATGTAGAAGATTTTCTGCAAAAAGCATGCAAGTTTGCACAGCAACCCTTCCAAACGACAGACTCCGAGAAGCAGCTGTGTTTGAAATTTGTGGCATTGATTTTGCTGGACCAGTGATCTTAAGAGGTAACACCAAATCCTGGATTTGCTTATTCACCTGCGCCATATACAGGGCAGTACATCTAGAATTGGTTGAGTCCAAGTCTACTGAGAGTTTTTTACTAGCCCTTTGAAGATTTATATCCCGCAGAGGAAGAAGTAAAATAATTTACTGTGACAACGGAACTAACCTTGTGGGAGCTTCCAATGCACTACGAGATCTAAATTGGAAGCAGATCACTGAAGATACATCTATATCACCAATTCAATGGAAGTTCAATCCACCAACTGCCTCATGGTGGGGAGGTTGGTGGGAGAGGTTAGTAGGTATTCTCAAGAGTTTACTAAGACGAGTACTAGGAAGAGCTTCTTTAACTTCCGAAGAAATGATCACAATTTTCTGCGATTGTGAGGCAGTGTGTTAAATATTTGACTCTAATAATTTCAGATTACATTATGTATTTTGTAATTAACTGTCTATTTTTATTATCTATGTTTTTGCAAGTTGTGTTTTCAAAACTGGCAACGTTGTTGTTGTTGTCATGGAGTTAGTGAATGTGTTTTGCTTTCGCTTTTGAGTTTGGTTCAATGATTACAGTTTTTCATATAATAAAAACGGCATTTATTGTCGGTAAAAAGAGTTTTTTATTTAGAGTATGAGTACGAAGATCATTTAAACTATTAGAGTAAAAAGTTAGAGATGAATTTCTGAACACAGTGATCAACTCCCGTCCATTGACCTATGTCACTGAAAATGATGCTACTTTGATGCCTTTGAGTCCATCTCTATTTCTTAAAGACATTCAAACAAGTGGTGTTCCTGATCTTGATGATATTGGACACAGAAGTCTGAATAAACGAGTGAAATATAGAGAGAACTTACAAAAGGATTTGCGGAAAAGATTTAGATCCGAATATCTAGGAGCACTTATCCAAAAATCGGATAAGACAAAATCAGTGGAAGTGAATGTCGGTGATATTATGTTGATAGGAAGTGATAACACCAAGCGACTGAATTGGCCACTGGGGAAAATAATAGAGATTATCCAGGTCGAGACGGAGTAACAAGACTCGTGAGACTTAAAACGGCAAATGGAGAATTACTAAGGCCGATACAGAGATTGTATCCACTAGAAGTCTCTAATGATGATCTAATTGTTGAGAACTTTTCAACTAAGAAGTTGGAAACATGTAAAGAGTCTGGCTCTAACGATGTGTATGATGTAAGCTTTGGGCCACAGTTTCAAAAGACTAGAACAGGTCGCACTGTCAAAATACCTAAAAGACTGGACTTGTGAATAATTTAATTTTCTTAATTTTATATATCTTCCTTGCAACTATGTGTAAGTTAAAGTTTTAATGTAAAATGTTAACTTAGGTGGGAGGATGTCGCGTTGATTCTCTACATCTATTAATATTATCTTTGTTTCAGCTTTTGTTTTGTTCCGAGTGGCAACGGTGTAAAAATTAACAAAAATTTGTAGTTCTTATAATTCAATAAAAGAAGTGGTGTTTTTTTTTTTTTGAAAATGCCTTTGAGTTTTGAATTTACGCCATAAATATATGCCTTTTTATCTAAGAAACTAAAACAGAGTATTTAATGAGAATATCTGAGTAAGAAATATTATCTGATTCGATGTCAAACGTGACATCTACTATACCAGATATTGCCTTTACTGCTGCCGTGGTATCAAGAGCCTTGTACAAACTTACAAAAGGTGACTGAAAACATGTAAAAAGGTTATATGGGTATTTACATGGCTCGAGTATCTGAGCCACGCATTTGATATTCTTTACAAGCCACATGTGTAAACTGAATTATCGGTTTTCAGTGAGGCTGATCATGCCAGTGATGAAAAGACCAGACTCATAATATTTGTTATGATTTTAATAAACTCAGGTGCAGCAATAATTTGGTAATCTCAGTTTGCAATTTCATTAACTGAACCAGAATATGTTGTAGCTAGTGAAGAAGCTAATGAACGTGTTTGGTTTCAGCTACTCTTCAAGGAGTTAGTTGAATATGATGATACTTCCACTCCATTTATTGTCAACCAAAGTGCTATTAAACTTGTGCAGAATCTCAAACACCACCGAAGGTCCAAGTACATTGGTGAACGCTTTCACTCAATTAGAGAGAAGGTTGAACGAGGCATGTTGAAGTTGGAATATATTCCTTCATCAGAACAAACTGTTGACAATTTTATTAAACCTCTCACAAGTATTCTGTTTATAAACTTGCATGATGGATTTGGATTTGTCAAGAATTCAATTTAAAATCTAAACTGACTGAATGCTGATATCTGTATTTTGATGATGAATTTTCTTTGATTTTTTAAAAAATTGTTTTATATGCATTGTGTTTTCTTTTTTTGTGTGAGACATATTTTTGTATAATTTTCCTGATGTTTTCAAATTGGCTTAAATATCAGGAAGAAGTGTTGGATTTTGGCGATATCGAGCCCATTCTTTTTGTTTTCGGAATTATTGTTCTTTTTAATATCAGCGCGTGTTTTGTTTCGCCACTTGCCACTACGCTTTGTAAATTTACATGGATATTCTGTGTGATTGCCGTGGTCCAATTTTTAAGTAATTTTGTATAATAAATGTTTGGTCCAGATATCTGATCTTTATTTTAATCTGAAATGCTGCTAAAATTTATCGAAAGGAAATAAAATAAGTCGTGGATTTCCATCATCCCAATTGTCCAACAAATGACATCATGTGGCCCCAAAGTTAAGAAGTCTGGCCTGACACATGCAGAAGAAGGGGTAACCCTAGAAAGAGATGAGGAATCGTCAGAAACAGACTTTCAGCCACAGGAAGTGTTCGGTAAATGTCATAATATAAATTTGTCAACGGACATTTATTATGTAGTAATATTTATTCTATCTGTTTTTATTTTCTTTTTCTGTTTTATCTGTTATTTTATGCTTTTCTTAAATTGTCATCAAATTGGATTTTTTTGAAGCATTATATTATTAAAGTTAAAGCAAACGATTTTTATTTTAATTAAAGCATTATTAAAAGTTAAAAGAAAATGATTTTTTTTGTAAATATATTTTGTTAATTGCATTTCGATGAATTCTTGTATATGCTGTTTTAGTGAAAGGAAAATAAAAGGAAACGATGGAATTCGGAAACGCCTGGAGTCTTGTCTTGAATTCTTAAAAATATAAGATGCTCTGCAAGCTACGGAAATATATATATAGAATTTGAAGCTTAAGAAAACGGTTAGTTTTTTAGAAAGCATATTAAAGGAAGGACATTTTTTGCAATGGTGAACATACACACAATTTAATTTATTAAAAATCCTAAATTTAATTGATAACACTTAAAGCATTTTTACATCTTGGTGAAGTAATATGTGATGCGCATCTATTATCAACTAAATCCAAAGCTTGAACTTCAGCAAAATCAAATGGAAATAATATCATTGGCAGTTCCCAACACCACCACGCACCATCGACAGCGAGGTTTTAACCCTCTAAGGGTTATGCACGTATTTCTACGTAGCCGCAAGACGTCACGGCAAGGGCGCTGCACGTATTTTAACGTAGGCTAAAAGTCGACACTCTTTCGCTGTGCACGGAAAATAACGTAGGGGGTTGTCGGTTCTCCTAGCGTTGCCGACGCATTTTAACGTTTTTCTTTCCCCCAACAAGTTTAGACATCTTTATGGATCGGAAGGGAGTCAGCACAATGGATGTTTTACGACCATTCAAGGATGCCAAAGGAACTGAGGGCTCGAAGAGCCCTTAAGGGCAAAAGGGCGTTTTGAATGGTCACGGAGTAAGAGAGGAACAAGATATCAATGAATAAAAGAGGAACAAAAAAGTTTCTCAAATTGTGTGTCCCATAAGCGTCTGTGTGTACTTAGATTTAATTTGTATTTAGTTTCAATAGTATTTCTTGGATAAAGCTTATTTGAACAAAATTTTGTTTTAAAGTTCCATTGAATTTTTATTCAGAATGCGGTTTTATGCTCTCTTGTGATTAAACATCGCACTGAAGCATTAGAAACTCAGAAGGAATATATTTGAAAAATTGCTATCAATATATAATTAATAAATTAAATATATTTCGCATTTACAATTAAACTATTTTTTAAATGAAAATTTATGTTTTTTACTCTAATCTCTACCTCCAATTATTTTTCTTCGCTCAACGTAAACAGATGCGATTGAATTTTGTGTTTTAAAGTAGCCTAAATTTTGAAGAATATAATAAAGTATACTGTTTTATTGTTTCTCTTTTCAGATTTATATTGTGTAAAAGCATGAAATTATGTGTTCGATTTTTTATTATGCAACTACTTTTTAATGTTGTATACTGAACGGAATGAAATAATCTCTTTCAAATTCATAAAAGAAACAATAAAAACATTTTTTTAATTATTTATATCTGGGAAGTTTAGTTATTAATGCTTAGATATTTACTAATATTATTAACAATTAATATTTAACTTTTAATACTTCGTTATTAGTATTTATACCTTGATGTAGATAAAAGAAATAGCAAAATAAATTAAATTAAATGTTTGAAAAATTTTAACTGAATCCATTTTAAAAGTTTTGACTCTGTAAACTATCTTAACAATTTTTTTTAATAGTTTATCAAAGAAGATACTTTTCTTAGATAAAGCGGTAGATATATAAAATTTTTAAAAAACTCAAAAATTCTGCATTTATTTTACAGTTTTTAAGCAATTTTTTCTTTGTTATGCTAAAGAGACTTCTTCATTAGAGGCTAAAATCTGAATGGATAAATAACATAGCTTTTGAAAAATCTTGTGCAAAATGCAGCACGACTTTTAATGACATGATTTTAAGAACCTACTAATGGAAAATAATGCAAATAAAGGCTTCAATGCTGCGTGAACAATAAACTATTTATGAATATGGAAAAGTTTTAGAGTTCATAGCTATGGCTTGAAATCATAAACTGTTATTTACTAAGATCAAATAAATGAATTTGCATTACTTTACTCAAATTTTGGCAGGTGTTTCTTATGGAAGAAAACTTCATAAACTGCACACTTTGGTGTGGAACGATATTAAAAGTTGTCGGACCCAAACTTGAAAGTAATTTTTATCAAGATTTTATTTTTATTATTATTATTATTAAAAGTAATCTAAGGATTTACAATCATGATAAAGATCAATGGTAGTATTAATCTTCATATTTTCTCATACGCTTATGCAGTGTAGCGCTATCCGTATTTTTTAGTATATTTGAACAGAAACAATTATGAATTTTGAATCTTTTATATTGGAGTGAAAATTTTATATTTTTGCAGTAAAGATGTCAAAGCAACGTACCAAACTTCATTTATCTATTTTTTTTTCTGTATTTTAAAATAATTGCTCAAACACTCACGGAAAGACTGACTCATGGATAATCAATATTTTGACACATTATATTTTAAAAATTTAATACAAATCTACATTTTGATAATTTTGTACGACACGTATAATATATCAAGGTGTTTCTGTTTTGAAATATCATGTATACGCAAACACGACTTTTACATACAGATTCAGGCATACAGATTTCCTATCAACTAGTTTCATCTAATATTTGACACAAGATTACATCTAACTTATTTGCAATTAATTTAAGAAAATTGTAATATTTTTACTTACGAGAAAGGAAAAAATTAATAATTTCACAAATTATTTGACTGAAATGATTTCTAGTGAATGCTCTGCCTTTTTAATTCCGGCTATTGAATTCAGAAAAGCTTAAAAATTGGATTCAAAAAGATTCAGGAAGTGTTTAAAAAAGGGATTAAGCCATATCCAATATGCTACATTGAACTGAAATTTGAGAAACAAATGTTTATTTTTAAGTCAATTATATAAATAATCACTTGTTTAGAAAACTTTCCAAATATTTTAACGTTTCTAAAAAACTGAATTTGTTAATGTACGTTATCATGTTTAATATAAAATAGTTATACATTTTCAGTTCTTATCCTGCTTTCTAATGTTATTTTAAAAGTTAGTCATTTAGTCTCCATGCATGTTTCTTAAGTCCATTGTTTAATTTGGTGCTAAGATGAATCAATCAAGTTAAATTTTTTCTTCCTTTGTCTCTTGGAGATCTATTTGATAAACTATGAAAATTAAGTATCAAGTGTTGTGGATGGGTACGATTTGCTTTCTTTCAGCATTTTATTTATTTCAATTCCTGCTGTTAGCTCACTCTCCCCCTAAATATATCTTTTTCAAATTTTCCATCGTTAATAAAATACTTTTTATTCATCCTATCAAGTACAAGTAACTTTTTTAAAAACTTGTAGTGGATGACATTTGATGTCAATACAGTTTTTTTTCAAATATTAATTAATTTTTTATTAATTAATTAAAAACCAACTTTCTCGTCAAAAATTAGACTACATTTCTCCATCGCTAAATAAGTAACGAATTCAGTTTGTTTTCCCCCCACGCCAATGAGATTAGGTTTAACATGTTTTCAGCAGATTATCTTAAACGATTGTGTTTATTTTCGTAATGTTTGATGCAGTTAAAATAAACATTGTAAATTAATCAGTTTTTTCGACTCATTTTGAAGTACTTTCGAAGTAAAATAATTGAGAATAACTACATTAGAAATTTCTAATCTGTATTGCACTACCCAACTGGTGTAGTAAGTCACAATTGGTTTTGAATAATCACTTGCAGTTGAAAATTCAATGTTAGTAGAAATTTTTGATCGATTATTTATAGTAATTGCAATTATCAGGTCGGAATAACCTGGTTGGTAGGCGTTAGTTTCACATCCCTTGGGCTGCAAGTTTGAACCCACCAACCGAAGTCTTTCCGTATGTGTGTGTGGTGAACGTTACATTTGTCGTAGTCACAAGTCCTCCATGTCGAGAGTGGTGTTACAGTGCGTACTGGAGCAGAGGTGATCGTTCTCTGTTCTAGATCTAAATTATGATCTATAGATGAATGAATGCAGTCCGTCCCATAAAAAGTGTTTTTGACGTGTGTGGGCTGGAAGTCGGACTTCTGGACTCGGGTGCTCAACGGTCCATACTCTCAAAAGTTATCGCACCCCTCCTTCCGTTGTAAAGCGGAACATGAAAATAACAACAATTGTAATAATTTATAATAAGAAACTAAAATAGAATTTTAATCGCCAGGAGACACCAGGCCCGGATAACCTGGTTGGTTGGGCGCTGGATTCACATCTTTTCGGCTGCGAGTTCGAACCCGCCAGTTGAAGATTGTCATTTGTGGTTATGAGACCACCATCAACTTCATAAATTAGATAGGGGAAAAAAAGGAAACGAATAAACAGCAACGAACAAAATATAATAGTCCAACACCATATGTAGACAGGAAAATGGAAAATTGCCATTATTATTATCGTTTAATAAAAAGTAACTAAAATAAAAAAAAATCCTTTGCTGACCTAAGAACGAATTCATTTAAAAAATTGTTTTTTATATTGCTTGTTTATAATCTTCTTTCTCTGAGTCTGAGAAACATGAATACCGAATATCTGCAACATGCGAATGACTTAGCATAAAAAACTTTGGAGACAAAATTTTACGAAAACTAGTTCTATAATACGTGAAGTTAATAATTTACTGAAAGGAATATGAATTATGAGGCTTAACATAATTAAATGAATATTATAATAAGGCATAACTATAGTTCATAAAATTTTAATTAATCTGATTTATGTTTTTAAATTATTCTGGTAAATAATTTGTAAAAAAAAATCCAGTTCTGTTATATATATAATAAATTGACAATAGAAAAAGTCGGGAATTTATACTTGAGGTGGATTCCGTTTAATGAATTCTCTATGAGTATATACTGCAGTCATTAGGTTATACCTTTAAATCTTTTGATCGGCCTTTTTTTTACTACTGGTTTCTCTATATATACTTCCACAACGTTATTAAGATTATTGAATTTGTGCATTTTAGTAATTGCATTTGTTGTTATTGTTGACTGGCGACGTATTTCCTTTAAAATTTTTTCGTTCTATTACTTATTTTGGATTTTGCTGTTGAATTTTATATACATTTATCTTTACTGTGAATAGATAAAAATAAAGCAATAGGCTCCGCTCCGAAAATATTTTTAAAAGTATTACTACTTCTTTTATCAATACGGTTGTTATATAATTACTTAAATTTGATGAAGTGTAATGCGTTTTCCTATATTAAATCCGACATCCTACACAATTGTGCAAAAGATTTCAACTCATTGTTATAACAGAGCATATTTCTTTCATGAGCGAAAGTAATTGCTTAAACCGGTTATTGCTTCTAAATAAGGAATCGCTTACCTCTTATGCCAGTTTTCGAGAGTTTTCAAACTATGCTGGCAAATATTTGTAACATTTATACATCACAACGTCACTGAAATAGCATTACCACTATCTCTTCATTAAATTCATTTACTTATATATATTGGTAATTTTATCATGTCTATGGAGATAATCCACAAAAGTAACCTTTTCTTGTAAGCAAATTTCAAATACTGTTCTAAAACATTGAATTTTCTTAATTAATTTGTGGAACTGTTGGGGATTCCTACCAAACTTAGATGCCTATTCCTTTATTGAATCCATCGGCATGAATAATTATTAAAAAAAATTTCAATGATTGTTATCTCCACTACTAGCGGTCATTAATAAGAGAAAGAAAAGATTATATTGCTAAGTTACATAAGTGAAAATATGTTTTACAAGTTTAATTTCACATATTTAAGACATCAATTACTTTTCCACGGTCAATTTTATAAAAAGATGTAAAATACAAAGATGTTATGCAAAGTACAACTGAAACTTTTGTGAATTACCTTACTTGATAAAACTAGCAAATATAGCAATACATCATTAGTGTTTTCTTTTATAGAATGGACGAAAATTAGAAAATTATTTTATGTCCATTGTATTTTTTTAAGAATACTAAACATTATAAACACACCGAAATTTATGAGGAATAAAATATATTGCAGTATAATATTTAAAAGGAATCGTTTGTTTGTTCAAGCTGCCTTTTATTATTTTTGAAGGTAGCAATTTCATTGGATGTGTACTCAAAATAATGGGAAAAATGAAAGAAAAATTGCAAAAAATGTTGATAATTTTTATAAATTTCACAAACACTTTAAAATCCCTGGAATATTCTATAATTTGAAAAATAAATTTTTAATAAGGACATTTAATCTTTATTTACTTTGGTATATTTCACGATGTTTGAACTTTAAAATTTCCTTATTTTGAAGCATTCAAGAGCGGAGATGCCATAATTTTTTTAAAATAAAAAGCAATGATTACAAACAATATTGAGTTTTGATAAAATTGTTACTGGGTATTTAAGAACTCGGATCATAAATACATTAGTAGCTAATTATATTTCTAGAATTATGCTTTTTTTTTCAGATATCTAATCAATTTGTTGATTTGTATCTCTTATTATAATAGAATATGATGCCCGTTCTTCTAAAAAATAATTTATGTTATATATTGTTATTTATATATATCTGATTAACTGAACTATTCGTGTTTAGTTCTAATTCTAGAAAAAGGCTACTTTATTGCAACTATTGATTGCTCGGTGCAAAATAATTTATTTGGAAAAATAATAAAAGGATATGAATACAATTTTAATCCTTCAATAATTGCTAATATTGAAAATATATGCATAATAAGACCGAATGTATGATGAAAGTTTCTATACTTAATATATACAGCAAAAAGTAAGTGAAAACCTATCTGTTTATATTTACACTGTTTAGAAAGTGCTTTCAGCAATCGGGGTTAAAAAGCAACCTATACACAATTCCCAGAAACCATCTGACGTTAGTAGCCGTACAAAATAAAAGAAAGCAATAAAATTTGGCATGAATAGGTGGTAACTTGCTGATACCCTAGGCTAGCTGACCTCCCATGAAGAACGGGAGGGGGAAGAAAGAAACCCTTGAACGCTTGCTGTGCATCTCTTGTGCAAAACTGACACGCTTCCACGACAGAAAACTAGTCCCGCTTCCTTCACTTTACAGAAGTTCCACTCGTAGAATGGAAACGCCCAGAGGGTTAACTGCACTTAGGATTATATTTCCCCCTTCAACTTGACGAATGGCAACTCTTAAACCTCAAGAAACGATCTCTACCAAACAACCCTTCAATAATAATGGAAATCAGTCAACTATTTAAGATTGAATCCTTCCTACATTTTGAAAGAATTAACAGACAGTCCAGCTGTTGTGAGTTGTGATATTTCATCCTATAGCAGATGCGGATTGCTCAAAGACCAAATTTGCAACATTTGGGTTTGTGGCCGAGTAACATAACCACTATAAAAAAGCAATTACTTGTGTATCGTTGATGTTATCTGGCTTGTGAAGCTTTCATCACAATCCTATCAGTCAGAAACAGTCTCAGTCAAAAACATTAGCCAAATCCAAAGCTTGAACTGCAGAAAAATCAAATAGAAATTACACCATTGGAAATGTGCCAAATCGATAATATTCAAAATCATTTATTTTAAGCTGAACAGTTTGCGTTATTGTTGCTAACGCTACACATTCTCTCATACCCTTAATTGAGACCATAAAGGAAAAGGGTGAGATCTACTGTTTGTCCATAAGGAGATCTCTGGCCGACAGTCGTCTATGTTTACGGCGGTCGTTATAGAAACAGGTTACTGCAGGAAGAGTCCATTTCGCAGAGGTAAAAATGCATTCAAGTTTCTTACGTTGGCGCGTTTAGCGCCTAATTGGCGGTGTTGATATATTGCCTTTAAATTTTGAAAGCAAATTCGAAAAATAATTCACTGGGCTGAAAATCATTTGCGTACTTGGAATTTTGAAAAAATATATTATTCCTGTTAGAATAATGCAGAAATTCCTATCTGATTAGTACAGAAAGAACAGAGTAAATCAAATAGAAAAACTGAATAATTATTTATATGTCTAACGACAGCACAAGAAAAAAAAAAGTAGAATCCAGCATGACAAAAAATTAATTTTCATTTTATTTGTTTTAAATTTATGTAACTTCTTAAGATCAAATTATCCGCAGCAAACGGGAAGTAATCTGTCTAATTCAACATAAAAATAATAACATAATAATCATAATCATTTCATAATTTTTATAAACGGTTGCTTTTATTCTGTTACAAAGTAAAATATCCATTGTTAAATATGCTTAAAACCTCTCCAAAAAGTTTTTTTTAAATAAATAAATATATTTATTTATTTTTGATATGTATGCTATTTTTCGAAACTCAAAATTAACTATTACATTTTATCAAATAAGATAAATAAAAGCTATAAGATAAATAAAATTTTCAAATATTTTTTTAACGAAACTTAAAAAAATAAGGATAATCAAAAGTATGTTAAGTTGAAACTTTTGATTATCGACATATTGAATAACAAAACAAGAGCACGTTAATGAAAAAATAGAAAATAATAAAAAAGGAATCAAATAAATTTCGTTACTTCAGGAAATAAACTAAATAAAATTCTATATCTTCTATAACTTATGATTAAATTAATTGAAATGAAACAAAAAAAAGCAATTTTAAAATTCAATTTTTATTTATAAAACACATTAATTATTATTAAAAGAGTGCAAAACTGGCAGAGATCGAGTGACAGTTGTGTACTTTCAGTTTAAAGAATTCTAAATCACTGTCACAAGATTCCGTTTCTTCTGAATCGGAATCCGATTCAGTACTTCCAATCTGAAAAACTAATTCATCCACTATTTCTTCTAAAATCCCATCTTTTTCCCAATACGAATTTTCAGCAAGTTACAAGCAAAATTCTATAACATTATGCACAATTTTACGTGCTTGTGATTTTAAAGTCTCTCCATTCTTAAATCGAAAAGGCATTTTAAAGGATCTCAAAATTCAAGTGACAAAAATTATTAAATATTGAAATGTAGTTAATATTAACCAAAGAAAATATTAATAAAATATAAAAGAAGAAAGCTAAGCAAATATAAAGATACGAGCAACTGCAGTAAAGCGAGAAGACGAATGAGCAATAGTTTTTTTATCGCTTCATTTTCTCGCCAAGATAAAGAATAACTCGCCAGACTTCCGCCCGATTCCACCTGTGGCTAGTGAAGGTCGCGGTACGAACCTGCGACGTTTGAGCCAGTAGCCGAGTGATATACCGTTCGAGCAAAAGGGACCCTTCAGCTCGAAGGATAATATCTAGCTGATAAGGCTGACGCTACAGTACTCCCCTACCAGTGAGTCGGACGGGAGACGAACGATTTGGTGCGTCGAGTTAGCAACGGCTTAAGAGGCGGCTTTGATGCGTTGAGTTAGCGACGACTTTGTTGGCTGGTAGATGGCGCCACGACTTTGCGGAAGGCTGCGTTGTCAAGGTCACCAATGTGGCTAGTGAAGGTCGCGGTACGAACCTGCGACCTTTGGGCCAGTAGCCGAGCGATATACCGTTCGAGCAAAAGGGACCCTTCAGCTCGAAGGATATTATCTAGCTGATAAGGCTGACGCTACACACCTATTCAAAATAGATCCTCCCTATCGACACCTGTTTCTATGACGCCAGCCGTAAACATAGACGACTGTCGGTCAGAGATCTCCTTATGGGCAGACAGTATGAATGGATTGGAAAGTAAACCGACCGATTATTCCTCAACTTACCTTATCATTGTAATCATTCGAAATCACATATCACTAAAATCTGGGCTATTCACAGGAAGGTGTTTTCAAGTGTGAAATCGTTCTTCCGTTAATATTAGGACTTGATTTCTTGACTTTTGCAGTGACTTGGCATACAGATAAATTTTAAATGCTGGTGAAATGATCTAACTTTGGTATTCTTTATAGACACCATCTATTGACAGAATACTAAACTAAAGTTAACTCTTGAAAGAAATGACATTTTTTATTTCAATTATTTTATAAAATAAAAATTAATTATCTTCATTAAAAAATTAATTAATCTACTTGAGTTATTAACTTGATTTTGAATGGAATTTAACTAAAAATGATTTTGAATGGAATTTAAACTAAAAATTAGGCTTAAATAGATAAATTAAGTCAATCACATTTTACTTAAATAAATAAATTATTAATTATAATCAGTATACAATCCTTATAAATAATAATTAATTATTTTTTATTAAAAGTTTGATTGAAAGGCAGTTATCTGGTATAAATATTTAAAATAGCAAAAGCAAAATTATTTGTTATTCAAAAGTTCGTGGATTATACATCTCTATTAGAAACCATTCTGGCTTTTGACGCCGTATGCAACAAACAAAAGGAATAAAATTTGATTTAAATGATCGGTCATTTGTACCAACCCTAGAAACCACTGACGGCCCATGATGCAAAGTTGAAATAGAAAAAAATCTTTGTTGCAAAAACGGTGCGATCTTACAATATACATAAAGTCAAAATAAAAACTTTGAAGAGGCCGCAATCTGAAAAAAAAGATCAAAATTACAAATTATAACCTTTAAAAAATCCAAAATGGTGAAGAAAACTGACTCCTTTTTGATATGACCCAGTCTATACATCAGATATACTTGTTGGATCCGAATCTGATTGAACAAATTCTCATGATTTGTTTCTTTTCACATTCTGATCTGAGAACGGGTCTTCCCTCTTTAACGTTCGGGTCACTGTTTACGTTCTTAATCGTGAAATTATAACGTTCTTTGGAGTGACTGATGCAGGAATCTTGTAAGAAACGAAACTTTTTCAGAATATAAAACTAATCTGCTGAATTGGCGATTAATAAAGGCTACGGAATTAGAAAGTGATTTCCAAAATTTAACAGATTTAGATTATTTTACAAAACATTCTAATTTAATGATCTTATTATTTTTTTTAATTGAGTGTTTCAAAGCACCTGCTAATAATCTTAAAAAAACTAACTCTAGACAAATGTAAGTGTAATTTTTACTTTAAATTATGAGGGCAGCTACACGAAATCGTCGTCCTGACATCGATAGTGATAGTTTTATCGTTTGTTTTTACTGTAACGAAAGTTTTTCTTCATTGTTATCTTTACTTGAACATAGCTGCTCTGCAGAAGAAAAGATTTCTTTGGACTACGAACCACTTGAAACTTTTTCAGACGTAAGCTCTGATGATCTTGGGCGAGAGGATTCTGTTGATAATACAGAAACAACATTTGAAAATCAGTTCGATTTTCCAAGATTAGTAATTGTAGAAGCAGAATCAGCTACAAGTAGTGCTTGTGAAGTTTCATTACCTGCAACGGACACAGAATGTAAAAAACCATTATCAGAGACACATTCAAATGCCCCCAGGCATGAAATGGTAGAGATAGCTTCTGATATACTGAAAAATAAATTGTCAGAAATAAATACAGATAGAGTAAGAGAAGTGCCTTTTAATGAATCCGAAATACAATTGTCAGAATCAAACCCAGATGTAGTAAGTGAAAAAATCTCTAAGGTAACATCTGATGCACCTGAAGAAATGTTAATCAAAGCAAATTCAGATGCAAAACCAATAATTACAAAGGTAACTCCTACTATTGCTAATGATATAAATAAAACCTCTTCAGATCTTGTATCTAAAGTATTGCAAAATTATGAAACCGATCAAGGTACTCATAATATCTGTGGTAAATCACCATCTACAGAAGATAAATATCAGTCATTTTATTTGCCTTTACCAGTAGTAGAATCTGGTTCTTCAAAACATAATACAGTTGATTTGGAATGTCCTGCTTCTACTATAATTAGTAGGTCATCATCATCAAAAATGGAATCTGATACCTCTATTACATTTAGTAGATCATCATCATCATTAGAAATGAGTTTGGATTCTATGGCATATGATGATAATCAAACAGATTCAGACTATCCTGATGCAAATGATATCACACCAGAAAAATTCAATGTTTTAGAGCAAGACTACAAGCAAGCCAGATCATATACTTCTGAGGTGAGTGATAAATCACTACCAGAAGAAAAACCCAACATAACAAACTATTATTCTGCAATAGTGAAACCATGTTATGTTATAGTTCAGGATATCTTCAAATCATTATCAAACACTAAAGTTAGTCCTCAAAAAATTTTCAGCTGGAAGAAAAAATATCATGTGTGTGATGTGTGCTATAAATTTTTTCGTCTCAGGAGTGATCTAACTATTCATCATCTTGTGCATACTGTTGAGAAACCCTATGTGTGTGAAATTTGTGAAAAAACATTTGTAAGAGAAAGCACTTTACTTGCACATCGCCTTACTCACATAGTGGAAAAGAAACATTCATGTTCTCTTTGTAAAAGAGCATTTTTAAAGAAATCTATGTTAATTAGACATGAATATACTCATACAAAAGAAAAGCCATTTTCATGTGAAATATGTGGTAAATCATATCAAGTGAAATCATCTTTAAGTGAGCATTATTTAACTCACTCAAATGAAAGACCTTTCGTTTGTGAGATCTGCAGTGCTTCATTTGGTAATAAGAGGTATCTACGTAGACATTACTATACACATCAAAGTTCGGAAAAAACTTGTAAATTTTGTTGCAAACTTTTTAAACGTAAATCTCAGTTAGAGGAACATTATAATATTCATACTAGTGATAAACCTTATGAATGCAAATTTTGTAGCAAATCATTTCATTTATTAGTTAGTTTAAATAAACATTATTCTACACTTCATAGAATTAAAAAGGGTTTGTCATCAGAAAATGTTGAGACTTTTGCACAGCCAGAAAGTAGTAAGACTTTAGCAGATAATAATATTGGAAAATTTCCTGTTATTCAAAAAATTGAAATACTGGATGTAGTTGAAGAATGTGAAAAGAAACCGGATATTCAAAAAATTGAAAAATCTTCTATAATTCATACAAATAAAGATGCTCCTTATAATACACGCAGGAAAACATGTATTCCAAAAAAGTATATACAACCAGATTGATATATTTATGTTGTATGTAAAATATTTTTTTTCTTCTTTAAAATGTGAGTAAATGGTTTTATTGTTGAATTTTGGAAATGAAGTCTAAGTTATTAATCAGAAACAACTTAAGCTTTTCAATATATAGAAAACTTTTAGCAAATCCTTTATTTATTTTAAATTTAATTTATTTATTCAAATTTAATTTAAATCAGAGTTATTTAACAGTATGTAATTATGGATCTTCTAATTCTTTCTGTATGCCCAACATGAATTACATTTTAATATTGTAATTAATGAGATCGAAAGAATAACTAGTACATTCTGATTTTTATGTACAGGAATTTACCCACTGATTTTATCTTTATTTTTCAAAATTGCATTAGCATTTTAAAGGGTCTTTTTTAATTATTATTTGTAAAATATATAAAATTTAAAAAAAATTCTGATTTATATAGATAATTGTTGAAATTTGTGTATTAATAATAGTTGTACTAAAAATAAATGACAAAAGACAAATTTATTTATTTTTTCTTTTTGACCTAAAGGTTGGATTTAAAAATCTAAGATTTCTTTAAATTTAAAGGAGCATATTTTTAAAATAATTTTGTTTGATTGAGATTAAATTTAGAATCTGTTACTTACTTTCCAGTGTTTTTCATTTTCCTTACTATATATATTTTTATTATTAGAAGTAAATGCCTGCTACATTGTATAGATCTTTTTTATTAATAAGATAGAAGTTATTACTCGGCGTAAGTACTGAGCCAAAGTGCTACCTCACTTTTAAATGGAAACTCATAGTCATTCCAATCTAAATTGCAAAATATTTATCAGAAAGAGCATACATTCGTTTACTGGAAGGTATTTAATCTCTCCTCATTTCCTCTCTGTTCATTTCTGTCATAGATTTTGTAATTGGTATTCACTGAAGCATATAGAGAAGTGGGGGGTATGTGGAAGAACTTGCAATGGGAAGGGTTCAGCATGTAATGCCTTTTATTCCTACCATTCCATGAAGAAGTTGGATTAAAAATGGTATAAATTTCTTTTGAATTTACTAGCAATCTATTTGGATGAATGGAACAAAAAAAAAACTTCAATTGATCATGAATAACTGGTTTATTGTTGCAGTCATTTATAAATGAGCTGTTGTCCATTGCAAAATTGATATAAAATGCATGTTTGGTTTATACTATTTCTGCATTTTGCTTATCATGTTAATAGAAAAATTCTTTTTATACTCTAAAAGTGTTGTCATTTGTGTATAAGCCTGGTGTGTTTATAATTAAAAGAAAAGTATTTACATGCCTGTATATATACACATATATATAAAATAAATTAAAATTTGTATTTACTAAATGTATTTTAATTTTTCTCTCCGAAAAGTGTTAATTTAAGAGCTAAAACCTTACTTATTTATTGTTACTCATATTATTTTTATTACAAGGATATTTTTGGTATAAATTATAAAATTCAATGCTTATATTCATCTTATTGCTGTATCATTTCTACATGAATTTTACTTACCTTTAAAGTTTGGCCCATGAATTCAAGGACACTTTTTATACATAACTGTATGATAATCATGCAATTTTTCTAAATTTATCAAATAAAATAATTACTTCATTTCCAAAAATAGATTTCATTAATACCTGAAATGGAAACCAATTTCATTGTTTCATCAAATATTTAATTGCATTTTTTTTTTTTTTTTTGCATTGTTCAAAACTAAAGGAAAAGAATTATGTTTAATATCTGTGTAGTTTAGAAGTTAAATAAAAATGTGGTTACAATATCACAAAATTTGAATGAGAGATAATTGGATATTTATATTTTTAATAGCACTATGATATTTGGGTACTTCCTGCATTAGAAAGTTTCATACATGTATAAGCACAGTTTTAGAAAGATATTTAAAGTAACTTCGCTTTCATTGGTACCTTTTTGTGAAAACATGGTTTTGAGTTTATAATTGCACAGTTTATCTAAAATAAAACATAATGATTATTACTGACAAATCAATTGATCACCTGAAATAACTGGTATTACATAAAACTATTTGGGCTAAATAACAAAACAAAATTGTATTTAAAATTTTTCATTACTTTATTATGTTAGAATTCATAAAACTTGCTTTAAAAAAAATCTTTGTATAAATTTCTCACTGTGTTGGTTTAAGAACCATTGCATAAGTATGAAGGAGTATTTTTTAAATTTATTTTTATCACTATATTTGTTCTTGCATCATACTGAGATTACTAAAAGAATGTATTTCATAAAGTTTCTATTTATAATTTGGCAACAAATATGGTATTTGACCTTCAATCTTTCTTTTCAATACTTGAACAGAGTAGCTAGATAACTTGAGACCTAAATAAGTTTAGAACAGATTGTAGGAAAATAAAATACATAAAACATATTATTAAACCTGTTTATTTTATAAAAGTACTTCATTTTGAAAAATATTTATTTTATTATTGAACTTTTTTTAATTGATTTTATGGTACTTTTATCTTATATGAGTGCAAGCGAAAAATTGGCTGAATTCTACATTATTTGGCAATTTTTTGCTTTAAAATTGCTGTAAAAAATTTGGCAGAATTCTACATTATTTGTCAATTTTTTGCTTGCGCCTGTAAGAAAAGTTTTGTGACAGGAAAGTACTGATTTTATATTATCCAATTTAAAAGGAATAAGATTTATTTAGATTTTTATCTGACTTCTATTTTTATTATTTATTAATGCATTTGTAATTGTAATGCTATGAATGCCTTTTACTAAAAATATTTTATTTCCATGGTCTCCTGATATTTTGAAGATCCTCTTTCCCTTTTGATATAAAATAGAGTGACAGAGCATTTAAATCCTTTATTGTGAAAAAATTAAAATAATTTAGAAAAAGAAATCTGCTGTGGCTGATGACAGACTGTTTGTTGACTTTTTACTACATTGCAATAAGGGAACGATTTCACTAAAGTTCTCTCATGTTTGTGTTCCTGATAAATTTTCTTTTCTTTGGGTGCTTGCGTTAAAGTTTACAAGAATCTGTGATCCATTTTTAGAACAGAATGCACTTCTTAACCCCCAGGACCTTGTAATCTTGAAAAAAAAAGACTTGACAACATAGAGATATAAAAATACTTGAATATTCTATAATATTTAAGAGGATGAAATAACATAATCAATACATTAATTCTACATTTTAAAAAAATTCAAGAAAAGATTCTAACTTGCAAAATTAATTTCATAGCAAGGAAGCATATCTAGTGAACTAACTGTTAAGATCAGAGAAAAAGTGGTGGATTATCTAAGCTCATACGTCTAGTGTCTTAGAGCTTCAAGTAAGATAAAAAGCTTGCCTTCAAGTGCTTTATTTTTTTAAAAGTTCAGCAGCTTTCCAAATGTTCTGAATAAAATCAGAAATTTTCTTAATATCTTATATCTAGATTATTTAAGCTTGTATTTCTGGGAAAGGCTGTCTTTACTATTTCATTTCTCTGATACAAGCTGATCTTGTGTTTCAAGAAAGAGTTGCCATCTTTGCTACCTGATCCCATTTTAGATTATGAGTTCTCATAGTTTTCATGAGTTTCTTCATAGTTTTAAAAATGTATGTAAATCCAAGTAGGCAAAAAGTACTATATAATTTTTAAACTTATACGATAATGAGGCTTTTTCTAATTTTTTTTACATAAAAATCCTTATATGAAATTATTGAAGCTCTTGATAAAGTAGTTAAATCTTAAAAAAGTTAATTAATTTTAATGAGTAAAATTTTATCATTTTATAGTTATTTAACATTATATATTACAAGTGAAATAAAAATACTCGTTATGCATTTGCATTACTGGTATTTCTTCATATTTTAATTTCTCTAGTAATTGAATCATTAAAAAATTACATTTTTGAGTCAACATTTTTTTTCATGACTTCACATTCTTGACAATTATGGTTTTAAGTATTGATTTATTTGATCAGTTCAAACATTTTATTATATATTTACAATACCAAATGTTCACCGTGTCATTCAAAACATATTGAAGTGGAAATTTGAATGAGGTGACAAATAACTATTCATAAGCTTCTATTTTCTTTGTTAATTCACTGTTCTTTTACTGCCCCTCCTTGTATTTACTATCATTTTCCTTTGAAAAAAAAAACATTGTTCTTAATGTTATTTTCCAGGACATGCATATATATATATATATATATATATATATATATATAATTAAAATTTTTGATTTAAAATTTATTTCTTTTCATATTTTTAGAAATAAATGGGTTTAGAATTATGAAATTTTATAATTGATATAGTATAAATTGAAATCCATCCTTTCTTTTTTTCACTTCAAATGGCCTGATAAAGTTTTAACATTACACCATTCTGTAAAATTATTTCAAATTTCACTTTCCCATCATATATTTTTATTATTTTAATGACTTCTTTTAGTAAAAAAATATTGAAAAGTTAATAACTCCTAAATTTTTACTATTTGAGGGAGAACAATGTAAAAATGCTCATCAATCTAATCTCTTTTACTTCAGGTATTTGAGGGAAAAATGGAAATTTTTGATTTTGCTTTTTACACTTTTGGTTAATATCGTCTTAAGGAAAATTCTAAAACCGAATTTCACTTCCACTATTCTCGCTGATGGGAAATGATGGCTGATTTTGTATTTATGATTCAAATAATCTTGAATAAAAATAATTCACTGAATATTACGGAAATTCACTCCGAGTTCCCTTATAGTGGATGTATAATGTGAAGACAATCAGCAGGCCTCAGTAGAAAACAACAACGGCGTTTATTTACGCAAAGACGACAAATACATTCAACTCAGATGAACTAAGGGCAGCACACAAAAGCATACATTAGCCCACAAGTAGTAATCGGCCACAGTACACAAAGCAGCTAGATAGAATCCTGCAAGAAAGGGGATTTTCGGAGCTTCGTTCTACGGCCTCTTCAAAAGGCTGAAGTTCTCACTGACTCCACGCTTTATCTACCGACTCACAACCACGCGACTGGCTACTCTACACGTCGCTGCTTTTACAGTAGACAACAGGTCTCGGGACACAGCTCTCGCTTGAATTCTATGCTCACTCCGCAATTGCTTCGCTATCTTCTCGAAGACTCGTTACTTCCATTCTTTAGGAAGTAACGAGTCTTCGAAGATAGCGATACGAAGATTCAATACGACCGGAATTTCCGGTTTGGCCAGTGACGTTATGAGTCGGAACAGAAACAACTAAGTCTATCGTTCTCGAACGAATGACCCTGAATCAATTGTTTGCGAACGGAAGAGCCGATTTAGCGTTCGAAGAGTCAGAATGATTCTTCCGCGAATGACCTGAAACGAACGGGCAAATAAGAGTGAACGAACGTCTTTGAACCGAATCTTACAAATGAACGAGATTTCTCATCACTATTTTGAGTTCAAATAAAATGCGGTTAAAAATAAGACAACACTCACTCACACGGGGAAACAAAATTGGACCAAAAAGTATCTAAAGGGGAAAATCCAAGGTCACAGGTATTCGGATTAACCGGCCGGAATACTGGATCATCGAATAGTGCTCATCTCAGAATCCGTTGACGAACAATACATTATACCGAATTTCATTCATCCATCTGTAAACATTTTTAAGCTATTGTGTTGTAGGTACAATTCCAAGAATCATGATCTTGATCTCTCTTTTTTCTCTCTCTATCTGTCTATCTATCTATCTGTGTGTGTGTTATGGCAACATTCACTCTAGATTGTATGATTTGTCATCTGCCTTTTCAAATCTTAAAATATATTCAGAAGTTATAAATATATAAAAGTTATTTGATTTACCAATACATTTTGCTACTGAACTCCAAATGAAAAATAAGAGGGAAGGTAGAAAAAGCAGTAGTAATCTGAATCACAAAGGAGAGTCCCAGATGTTGCCCTCAAATCAGGGAACATCCGACGGGGAGGGCAAGCACATTTTGTCTTATTTGGCTTCAAAATAATTCATAATTAATTTTTACAATTAATTAAAGAAAATTAAGTATTATTTCGCTTTCCTTATTCTTATACTAAACTTTTTTTATTCTGATACTTATCATTGAAAATATACAAAATAATTTTTTAAAAAAATTGTTCTCAGTTTCTTTTACTGATCATCAAAAAATTGTCAACATTTGAGATTATTATTTTTTTTTAGACCTTTGTATTTTCTCGCTCTGATATCCAATTTTAGAAAAATATCATTTTATTCCATTCTAAATTGTATTACATTGATAGGAACACAGATTTTGCCAGAATACCGTTCCATGTTAAACGAACAAATGAATACTCTTACCATGGAGATTATATAAAATAAATGTATAAATTAAATTCACAAAGTTTTTTAAAAGGAAGATTTCAGAAATTTAAAAATAATTATTAAAAAATAATCATTGTTCTGGCGAAAAATCGATTTTCTTCTTAGATCGGTTCCCTGTCTAAAATGATCTATATAGAAATTGCGACTACGAGTTGGAATTCGGATGTATTTTGAATCTGAGGCGAGTAAAGCACTCGCAAAGCATTCACTATAGTTCGTATAGAACGATGCAGAATGCTGTAAAGATACAAATACATTATTTCTTAACCCTCCAAGCGTCAAACCCTCAAAATGACGGAATCTTTTCTCACTTCTAAGTGCCAGATCCGTAATAAGACGCAAACTGAAATCCCCTTAAAACTTCACTGCCCGTACTTTTACGGTGCACTTTTTCGCTTCCCCCAAACTCAAGCTGCAAGATAATGAGAAGGAAATGTGAGATAAGGAAAAGCCAATCGTTATTAGTGGACGATAGGAATTTTGTCTTCCTTGGCGTTCTTTTAAGCATTTTAAAATTTCGTTTACGTTCTCAACCTTACTTTTGAGAATAAATGCGAATCCACATAAAGTTTTTAAATAAAAGGGAAAAAACTGAACGAATGAAAATATATTCCCGGGATGAACATATATGAGTATGATTATTAATAAATTTATCCATAATATTTAAACACTTTCTAGGGTGAAACAATAGTTAATCTAAAAAATAATTTTCCCTTTTATAACAGATTTTCATTTAAGGATTTTCGAATTGAGATTGCTTTTGAAACTTATAACTTATTTTATAACGTAATCTATACTACTATTATAAATGTGAGAGTTTGGATGGATGGATGATGGGGTTCAATCACACCAGAACGGCTGAAGGAAATTGGATGAAATTTAGCACACAGATAGATTATAGTCTAAAGTCTGCAGAAGAACATAGGCTGATTTTTATTCCGGTTAATTGAGTGATTAATTTTTTATTCATTAAAAACTAACTTTTCCGCCCAAAAATTAAAAATAAAAAAATCTGAAAACATCTGCCTGAGCTTTTTGAATCGTTTGTTTTTATTTTTCTATTTCCGGTGTTCTTTTAATATTATCTTACTATTCTAAAGGAATGTTTATTAAATTTTTTTCTTATGCTGTTCTTGTGTTAATATAATTCTTTATTTCCTATTCATTTCTCTTGATTTTTTTTCTTGCTGTATTTATTTCTTTTGCCTATTTTCATCATTTTTGACCAACGGACATAGAAACCTTGTGACTGTAAATGCCATTTCGCTAAAATTTGGTGACAAACTATTTTTTTTCTCGCAAAAATGACTATATATTAAAACTGCACCACTGTGTGTTTTTGTAACTGAATTGTATTTGTGTTAGCTATATATTTTTTTATATATGCTTATAGAGGTATGTTTCCGTTAGCAAATAATTCAGAATTCCGCCCAATTTTCTCACATTTCTTTCGCGATTGTTCGTTTGCGCCCGACAAACGGAAAAGTATCCTTATGGTTTTAATAATATAACATCCCCCTCACGCTAATGGTGTTAGACGTAACGGTTATTTCAAACGATTCCGTTTATTTTCGTAGTGTATGATGAATTTAAAATAAAACATTGTTAATTAATAGATCTTTTGATTCTTTCAGAAGTGCTTTTGAATGAAAATAAAACAAAAATTTTCTAATCTGCATTGCGTTACCCCAGCTGGCGCTTAAAATTCACGTCTTTGCGTTGCTCCAATTGACGTTGAAAATTTAAGTATGCATGCTGTTTTGATAACATTTTAGACTATCACTTCTCACATTTACACGTCAAAATTTTCACGCGTACGAAGTCGCAGGTAAGAGCTAGTAATTTATATATGAAAATTGAATATTTGTTTAATTTCTATTTTTTGTTGTTGTTGTTTATGGAATTTCACATTCTTTGACGAATACAAACAAAAATGTTAGCATTGTGGAGATATTGTTTTTATATTTTTCTCTAGTTTTTAATACTATTTTCAAAGTTAAAATAAGCGCAGTTTTTATAGGTTCTATTTCTTAATCGAAATATTAATCATTTCACTGTTCAATCTCATGTATACAACACGCCCTTCTGTGATTGTTAAACATAATGTTAAGAAACATTTTTCTATGATTTTAATATTGAGTAATTTAATTCGCAAATTTTAATGCTCGTGAAAGTAAATGAATGAACGGGTTAAAAGTTATAATATTTTTAAAGTTAATTTAATTAAAGTTAAATAGTTATACTTTGTTTTTCTTAATTGTAATTTTTTAAACTTTTTGGTCTAATTTTATCTCATATCTTAGCATTAAAAAAATTAATGCATGCAACTGGCATTTAGATTACCTTCTCTTGTTTGTAAAATTTGAGTTCACTAGAGGTGATTTTAGTTTATTTATCCAGTTTGTTCACTGGAGTAAGAAAAATTCAAAAATACCCCCATTTCAAGTAATTTGAAATTATTTATTCTTAATAACATTTAGTCTCACATCTTTATTTTTTAAAAACAGAACTTGTTTGAACAAGGTTGTCAGACACGCAGGTCCCTTACCACTATTTCTACTAAAATAGCGAACATCCTTACTGATAGCGAAAATGAGTATTCGTATTGGCGATCTCCAGATAAAACTGTTTGACCTATGGCGAACACATTTCATCCGTATATAATTAGGAACTGGGAATAAACGCCTCAGGATGAAATTACCAATAATTTTTATTAGAATTTTTATTAATTAAAATTAGATAAATTTTATCATTTATTCGCTATAAAAGTTGAAATTATTACTACACAATTTATAAAGTGTACGATTTTATTTTTACATTTGAATGTATCACCAAGAAAATTCATTCTTTGAGATAAAATTAAGATCTTGAACTTTTTGTGTCTTATTTATTGACATGCTAGTTATGGCACTTTCGCTTCAGCTACATGGTTTATTTGTCAATAAATTAAATTTGGAAAATTATATGACAAAAGAATTTGTATCATTGATAAATAAAATTTTGAAATATGTATCTACTGCGTTATTTTCGAATGAACTGTAAATTTTAACATTTTATTAATCCTTGAAAAAGAGTCATGATGGATTAAAATATTTTTTAAAATTGAGATTGACATAGAAAAAGTAATTTAGTTATTAGATAAATTTGATCTCATTTATTAATTAAGTTTTTCATTTAATAATTAAAAAACAATTCAAGACACATCCTTTTATTTGAGATAAACAAAAGAAGACTCTGAGTTTTTGTCATTCGTAAGAATTTATGCATTTTTTAAAAGAATTTATGCCAATTTGTATTCCAGATTGATGAATTTAGTGATGATGATAATATTCGTGCCTTTAGAATTAATATTTTAAAAGTGCATTTTAGAATACTGAAGTACATTGGAAATGCGCTGAAAGAATCTTTTTTTTCAAGAATTAAATCACTTGTATGTAATTTCGAAAAATAATTTCACATTACGAGGGGATTAAAAATGTTGAGAAACATATTACAATAAAAAAAATAATAGACGAAATCTTTAAATTCATAAAAATTAGATTCTTATCCTATTAAATACAAAATAATTTATTTCTAATTTAAATTATATGCTGTGTTTCATGAAATAATCAGAAATCCTCAAAAATACAATCATATTTTCTGCATTTTCAATCGATGTTATTTCGATCGACTGAAGAAAACATGGCCTTAGAAATCGAAAGACTGCGATAAGAACAACTGTCACTCACAACATGACATCTGCTAATCACACTACCCCTCAGTGCTGAAATAACCGCAAAAGGGGAAATCAATCCTTTAATCCAAATCCTGATACTTTTAAGATAAAACCTGTTCTTCAGACGCCCCGCTTTCGGTAAGTATTGCATTCTGAATGTCGCCGACAGGAAGGTTAAAAAGGCTGGAGAAAATATTTCGTAAATATATGTAAATATTTTATAAAATATGAAATATGGACTTTTGAAAAATGGATTACCTAAGTATTAGGTTTCTCATGTATTTATTTTTCAATGTATATTTAAGATTAAAACCAGTGGGAGTGGTCTCCCCAAAACTTCCTCGCTCACTCTTTAACAAACTTGTCATACCAGAGAATACCTTGCACAGCATTGGCGTACAATAATTAGAAAAAATTAACCTTTGGTGTGAATTTAGCATTTTTACGGAATCTATCGTGGCATCGTTGTGGGGTTAATTGGCGATCAATCTCTGACATAAGTTAATAGTATTACTAAAATAGAATTTCTGTTTTTGACTCGTGTTTCTCAGCCGATTGAAATAAAATATTGGAACAAAATTGCATTTGTAGTCACAAAATCCCATGACAAATTTGATTTATTAATATATTATAATATTTAAGTCATTGTGTTTTTAAATTATCGAGTTTACATGTTTCTGAAAGTACAGATCGATAGAGAATCAATACTTAGTTGTATTTAGCTCAAAATTTCACTGCAATTAACAATATGGGTATTGAATTTGTGTACTGAATTTTACTGATCAAGCTCCCTTCGTTTTGTAATTATCGTGCTAAATTATATATGAACGTCCAGATAGACAGACCCCTAATAGCACACAAATATTGTTCAATATTGTATGATATTGTTAAATATGCGCAATATTGTTTAATATAGTGGAATATGGTTTAATATTATATAATATCGCACAATATTGTATAATATTGTTCTGCAGGCTGTTCTACTTGGGACTCCTTCTGAGAAGATTTTACTCAAATTTTGATATAAATCTGAATATATGGTTTAATAACCATTTAACAAATTTCAATAATCTAACTCAAATCGTTTCTCAGTTATCCATCACAGACATACTTATATTTTCTGAGAAAGTGTTTTTCACTCAAATGTGTCACTTTGAGAGGTCTAAAGCGTGGAAATTCATTAAAATCTTTAGTCCAGATTTTTTACAATTACTATACTTCTTCTATACTATGTGTACGAAAAAGTAGTGATTTTTATTTAAATGCAGTTATATCTTAGATATGAACTCCCCTGTCTCCATTTTCTGGCAACAATAAGTACTTTTCTCCCCTCGATGCTAATGGAAGCTACTATTCTTTCCAAAAAATAAATTTTATCCCCTCAGTCACATGCATTCGTTTTTATTGACCCCTTCGTATACAATGACGAGTCTACGCAAAGAATTATTAAATTTTTAATTCGAGAAAGAAATTTTAAGGAAAATATTATATAATTTTAAATGGAAAAATTACCTTGAAAACGCATCAAATCTCAAGTGTCTTTATATTATTCTAAGCATTAAAATAATACTATTTGTTCCAAATAAGATGAGCCATTTATTTAAGAAGTTAAGAAAATTCATATGTGAAGAGGTTAATGTTCAATAAATGAATACTCTATAAATAACTGTTTTAATTACTATTATATCAAGACATCTTAATGCAAAGTCTTAACAATTTAAAAGCACCTGAAAATAGATAGATTTTGCCACGAAAATCATTGCAAGAAGAAAGGAAATAAGAGAAAAAATTAATTATTTTTCCGATAACGTGGATGCAATATTGAATGCAGAATCTGAAGAATTTAGGTAGTGATTTATTTAATAAATTACGCATTGAATTTATTTGATAAATTTAGTGAATATATGGATATAAACTCTTTTAGTATATCTGAAAAGCTAACATATCAATGTATTCATTTTTTCACGTCAACTCAAGTTGGAAATATTTCTTTAGAGTAATAAGTACAGCTTGTAAATTGTATTTAAAAAAAAGAAGATATTTTAATGTAAAATAAACATGATTCCTGATTATAGAATTTACGTATTGCATTGATTTATAATGAATTGACATAGTTTGCCTGCAACAAAGAAAAACTTCTTAATACACATTGCACATGAGTGTTTAGAGGAAAGAAGGTTTTATGGAATTAAATCAAACAAATAAATAGATTTTAGTCAGAAAAATTCTGATGGTGAATAAAATAAAATAAATGTAGCTATTCCGCATCGAGAAAGTAACGATTATTTGAAAGAAATTAATTTTAGAACTATTATTCAATGAATTCTGAGTTTAAAAAATCGCTTTATCGCCCTATTCATCTATAATATACAAGTATATTTCTTTAATAACTCTCGGCTAAAATGTTAACCTATGATAACATTTTAGCCGAAAAAGATTAGCCTGGACAAATGCGACATCTTATTCATTATCAGCTTATAGATTACTCTGCTAAATAGATCGAAAATTATAACATCAATGAACATTATTTAAATCAGATTTTTAAAAGTTTCCATTGAGTTCGATTGATCAAAAATTCTTGCAAAATGCGATATTTCGTTCAAAACTCACCTCAAAACGAAGTTCAAATTATGAACTTAACGAACGACATGTGATCGTTCAGATCAAATGTCTAAAAATCTGCAGATTTCCACTGCATTCAGTTAATTATCGGTCGTCCAGAAATTGACGGCAGAATGCTATATCTTAATCAGCTTGTCGGACACACTGCAGAGAGTAAGCAAATTAAAAGTTTGGTGAACGATATTTCTATAAAAAAGCCTAAAATATTGCAGATTTAACTACTTCGACAACCATTGCATTGCGATTATCGTCGGCCGATCAAAAATTTTCTACCAAATGTGATACCTTATTGATTTGTCGCCCTATCGGCTATTTTGCCAAATATAGTCAATTTGCTTTAACAGTTATTTGGATATTTCGACTACTTATAATATATTAACTTTAAGGCAGTTTTTAAATTATCGTATTCTAGAATGTGCAGCTCTCCACAATCATACTGATATCTAGTGAAGACAAAATTTTCAGTCTCTTGCCGATGGGGGGGGGGCAAACTGTTGCCGATAGTGTCCGATTGCCCTCCTTGCCCCCACCCCCACTGCTAACGCCACATCTGCCTCAATTAATAAGGAGGCATAAAGTCAAAGTAAATTAACAATACAGAAAGCAGTCTTTATGACCTTCCAAGTATGAAGAGTCATCGTAAGAAAGACCGTATTACGATCAGAACTATTGTGTGCTGGGCAGTTTCCAAGTCAATGATCGCAGAACTTGGCAATAAATTTGGCAAATTTGGTGACAAAATGGATATTACTGGAAAGTTTGAGAAGTTTAATGATCTATGCAATAGAAAATGAGATGTTCCCTGATTGGTGCAGAAGGTTCTCGGCAGCGCTACCGGGAGCAATAAAAGGTCTGCAGTCTGAAGCTGGTGGGTGAATTGAAGCGTAGTCGGTGTCGTAGAGAAGTAACGTGTTTTCTAGAGGATAGCGAAGCAACAGCTGTGTGCCAGCGTTTTGTAGAGCTCAAACGGTGCTAAACTAAGATGTGTGCTGAGTCATGTTGTTTACTGTAGAAGCAGCGACGTAAGGAGTAGAAGTCTTGTGGAGTGAGTCGATAGCTAAAGCAAGGAGTCAGAGAGAACTTCAGCCGTTTGGAGAGACAGTAGAGTGATTCCCTCTCATACGAGATTCTGCCTGGTCTCTTTGTGTTCTGTGGTCGACTATTACTTGCTGGCTACTGTCTGTTGTAGCGCGTTTTTGTGTGTTCGTCTCGGTTGTACATATTTGTAGTCTGCGTATCCGTCGTCTTTTTGTTAGTGTCAAATAAACGTTGTTATTGTTATCTACTGAGGCCTGAAAATTGACTTCACACCATGCACTCAATACAAGCGAACTCGGTGATCCGTAACAATATACAGATTTCTGTCTAATTTTCAGAAAATTCCGTCCAATTTGTTTCTTCGAATCTAGATTAATTCGAATAAGATTAATATGATAACTATAAAATGAATATATCTACACAGCTTAATTTAGGTAAGCAGAATTAACATCCATGTCCTGACAACTCTCGAATTTTGAGCCAAGCCAACAAGGAATTGATTGTCTGCCACTCTGTATTTTTAAAAACATGTAAATACGTGAATTGAAGAACGGTTCATTTAAATACATCAAATCCAATATAGTATTTTGAGGCAACGTGTCGAATTTTTGTTTCAATCGGATGGGAAAAACGCTTTTAAAACACAAATTTGATTTTCGTTTACTGAAAACCGCGATAGATTTCGTAAAAAAGCTAAAATCTCGCAAAGGTTTAATATTTCGTAGCTACTGTACATCACTGCTATGCAAAACGTTCTCGGAATAACATCGTTATTGCCAAAAGGTTTTGGGCAGATTATTCCCTCTAGTTGTAAATATTTTCAGCTTTGCCGTACATACTGAAAAGGCTTATTATTATATGTGTTCTTTCTGGTTTAACCTAAAACTCGAAAGTATTTTTGAAGGTTTCATTTGAATTATCTGATCACAAATTAAAATTACAAAAACAATGTCAACTCGGCCTAGTTAAACCCTAGTAGCAAACAAATATTCTACAATATTGAGAAATATTCGTAAAATTGAATAATACCATATAATATTTCACAATATTGTACAATATCATGCTACAGAATGCGCTAACTGGGAAACTCGGACAAAACAATAACTGAGCAGATATTAGCCAGGTTTTATAATTGCCATACTCTTTAATTCCCACTATCTCTGGTGTTATTAGGGTTTAAACTTAAAATTATTTTTCTCCCCTTCACAACTGTTGATTTATTTTTGGTTGCGGAATACGATGATCAGTATTATTTCAGAAATAAATGTATATTTTCAATTCGTAAAACTAATGTGTTGCATTATCTTCCCTCCGATCATAAGATTTTGTGCATTATCTTTAAGTTGCTATTCGTTATTCTGAATGCAATATTGTGAAGAAATTTTAATTTTGTGCCAATAGATTAAATGTCGCAATCTTGTTCTGATAGAGTAGAAATGTTCTTTTAATAGGATAAAAAGAGAGCAAAACAATATTCACAAAAATTAAGCTAAGTCTTAAACTGACGACATCATATTTCTAAAAAAAATTTATTTTTTTATTTTATAAACAAATAAGTTATTTGAATAATTTCTTTGACTTAAGGCCCTATCACACGGCAAAACATCGTTAGCACTTTCGTCGGCAAACGACGACGAAAATGACGTCACTTGAGGATTTGCTAACTGGTAAACCTAAAAACTTAGGTTTACGTTATGGTGTATTTATCGCTCTTCATTCTTTTCTCCTACTAAGTGAATATCAGAAAATTTCTCATTTCATACTTTGTCAGACTTTAGTCAAGACGTTGCTTAAATTTATAATTAAATCCTGGATAATTTCTTAAAGTGATCCCATTAGCTTTCAATGAATATAAAAGCCATGGTAGCAATAATAGTTGTAATTTAAAAAAAAATTCAAACTATCTTGGAATTTGTAGATATGTAAATTACGAAGTCAATGCAATAAAATTCCATTGCTTTAATAAATTGCAATTCTATTGATGCATTATTGAATTTATTGGAATTGAATCACTTCTGCTTCAAATTTAATTTTTTGAGTGCTTAATACAATGAATATAATAAGGATTGTAAAATGAGACAAGTTGTACATTTGTCGAATTTAAAAATACTTTTCTAGCCATTTTTTCTTTTGAATGTCTTTTTCATTTCTAATAGTATCAATCTTATTGTCAGTTATTGTAAATATTTATCGTACCATTCAACTAATTGTAATGTTTTCATCAAAATTAATGACAATGAAATCTGAAAAATAATAAAACTTTTTAATTATTCTTATTAACAGTTTTGTAATTATTTTTGTAGTAATAATGACAAGAAAAAAAATGCTGCGTTTGTGTTTGTGTTTGTATTTTATAAATTCCTATAAATTTATCTTATCAATATTAAATTTAAAACAGAAATATATTGAAAAGAAAAATGATTTGTGGTTGTGCATTCAATTAAGCTTAAAAGGTGCATACCATCATCGATAGTGCTGAAATTTTAAAATCATTTTTAAGTACCTTAAAAGTGCTTATTTTTCTAGAAAAGAGCAAATAAAACAAAAGTTGATAAATAAAACAGAAGAGGGGTGCCAATACATTTAAAATAAAATTAAATAACTTTTGAAATCTAATGATTTTTGTCTATATGAAAACGGATATTTGTTGGATTCAACTCGACATTTTTTTAGGTTTTGTGTACATAAAAATAAAAACTACTGTGTCTAGATGTGCAGTGCAAATAATTAAAGTTAGGAATTTGAAATATGGCAAGAAATTGATTCTAGGACATAAAAAATTCACTAAGAACATATTTTTTTGGATTTTAATTAAAAATAAAAACAATATTTAAAAACATTACCACCATATCATTGATTAAGAAGTATTTTTTACTCTTTTAAATTTGATTGAATGTTTTTCCCTCCTATTTATTTTTTTAAATTAATTTTTGAGAAAGTATATTTAACTCAATTTGTATTTATCATTCTTTTAATTAATTTTTGTTTTCCCAAACAAGTTCAAAATTATAAAACAATTAATTGAATAGGATTCTTCACTTGATAAATAGTGGTAAATTCTAAGGCATTACACTATTTAGACTCGCTCATTTCTAAAATTGCTCTTTAAAAAAAATTTGTTAAATGTTTTGTTTTCATTTTATTTGCAACTACAGAGCTTTTTTTTTTTAAAAAAAAATCTTTGTGGATTTATTACCAGTATTTGTGATAAATAGGAATCATTAAATAATTTTCATTCAATAATAATAATCAAATCCATAGTCTTCTTCGCTCCTAGTTTTAGAATAATGTTCTGGAATGCCAACGGCATTAATTCCCGCACCTACGAGTTGCGGGACTTTATAAATAAGCACAGTCCTGATATTATACTTATTCAAGAGACCCTCCTGAGACCTACTCAATTAATTAAAATTTCCAATTATTCCTCATACGTCAATTACAGGCAAAATCAAGATCCCATAAAACCAAGCGGTGGTGCAGCAGTTCTAATCAAAAATACCCTGACTCATCATGAAATTCCTACTCCACAACTTAATCAAATTGAAGCCACAATTATTTTTCTCAACATTGAAAATTATTCACCTTTCCTAATTGCATCAGTTTATATTCCCCCGTGCTCAGACAACAAGGACTTTATTCTGGACCTAAAAAACATCTTAATATTAGAAAACCAATGTTTACTCGCCGGAGACTTCAACGCACATCACATCAGCTGGGGCTCAAACAAAAACACAACTAGAGGTAAAAACTTAAATGAATTCGCTAATAAAAATAACCTTGAAATCTTTGCTCCACCCACCCCCACAAGATTCGGCATCTATTCCGCTTCTTTTATCGACCTCGCAATTACTAAAAACATTTTATTTCCTTATGATATCTCTTCGGTACCGGAACTTAGTTCAGATCACAACCCAGTTGTTTTAAATTTTTACTTTAACTTTAAAACCCCCACTAATAACAATAAAATTAAAACAAACTGGAAAAAACTCAAAAAAGATATTTTAAACAATACAGATCTAAACTCGACCGCGAAAAACACTCATGAATTAGAAAATTTAATTTCTGACTTTTCAAATTCAATTGCCAACTCTTTTAATAAAAATTCCAAATCAATTGATCCTGAAACACAATACATTAACAATGAAGTTAAAAAACTTTTCAAACTCCGTAATGCAGCTAGGAAAAAATGGCAATCCACTCGCGATCCAGCTCACAAGAAACAATACAATCAACTAAAAAGAAAAACGGAAAAAACTAAAAAACTTGCGATCCAAAAAGATTGGAATGATAAACTAACAACTCTACAACCTAATGATAACTCACTCTGGAACACAGCAAAAAACATGAGGAAAAAACACACAAAGATTTCTGCCCTCAACGGCCAAGCCGGCAAAGCATATTCAAACGCTGATAAAGCGGAAACCTTAGCACAAAGCTTGGAGCAACAATTCACTTTAAACGATATGCACAACGTAAACACAGAAACCACAGTACACAACACTATTCAAAAATTCTTCATAACTGAAATTTCAGCAGAACTCGACCCCCCAAATATTATTGATTTCTACAAAACCATCAAAAATCTGAACCCAAATAAATCGCCAGGTATTGATGGAATTTCTAATAAAATCATTAAAAATCTACCACTAATAACCCTACTAAAATTTTATCACATCCTCTCACTCATATTCAAATTTAAATTCTTTCCTACAGCTTGGAAATCAGCGGTTGTGATTCCTATTCTCAAGCCCGGCAAAGATCCTACTATTCCCTCCAATTGCAGACCCATTTCTCTATTACCTAACTTCAGTGAAATCACTGAACATTTTATTCTGGAAAAATTAAACAAGCACTTAAACGATAATAATATTTTAATCCCTTATCAATTTGGGTTCAGACCCAAACTCTCTACCACCCACCAGCTCCTCAGAGCAGTCGAATTTATTTCATCAGGGTTTGAGAAAAGAGAACACACAGGTGCTGTTTTCCTCGATATTCAAAAAGCCTTCGATTGAGTGTGGCTAGAAGGACTTGTGTACAAATTAATCTGCTACAAGACTCCCCCTCCTCTCATTCAAATCATAGCATCCTTCTTGTTTAACAGGAAATTCACGTTCAGAGTCAATGCCTCACTCTCCAAACTTCGCTCCATTCAGGCAGGTGTGCCACAAGGGGCAAAACTGTCCCCCACACTTTACTCCATATACATCAACGATATTCCGCAACATATTAACACTAAACTCTGTATTTTCACAGATGATACAGCTTTGCTGGCAAAAAACCGAAATACCAGATACATCACTCATGCACTAAACAAACATATACAAGGTCTTGAAGTCTGGTTCAACGAGTGGAAAATAGCCATAAACGCATCGAAAACCGAAGCTGTTTTCTTCACGAAGAGAAATAAAAAATCAAAATTCAACATTAAAATTAATAACACAATTGTCCCCTGGTCTCTGGAAGCAAAATACCTTGGCATTATTATGGATAAAAGTTTAACCTGGAAAGCACACATTAATTTTATTAAATCCAAATTCCGAGATAATTCGCGTAAGCTTTACCCCCTAATAGCTCGGAATTCAGAAATGTGCAGGGAAAATAAAGTGCTTATTTATACTGCTATTCTCAGACCTGTTTTAACATATGCAAGCCCTGTTTGGGCATATGCTGGAAGAAGTAATCTTAATATCATCGACAGGTGCCAAAACATTATTCTCAGACAAATCACAAAAGCAAGATGGTTCATGAGGAACGACGATATCCGACACACTCTAAATCTTCCATCATTAAAAGATTTTATCAAAAAAATCGCCACTAAATTCTTCACTGACCTCGAAAATATTGATAACCCAGCTATAGAAGAAATAGAAAATTACACAGCAAACCCTAACAGCAGGAGACTCAGATTTATTTTACTCTAGTTTTAAATTTAAATTTTTTGTCTAATTTGCATTATCACCCCATTTTTGTTCGTCCCAAATCATATCAAAAATCAGATTTTTCTTCAAAAATTCCCATGAGCGTTCTCGCAATTTATTTGGTTAATCCCTCAATCCTTCACACCCCATCCTCCACGCACCCTCTCTAAAGGAATCTTGAGAGAACTCACCTCGCCTCAAGCCGCACCTACAACGTACAGAGTAACTGCTATCTGACACGCCCGCCTTCATTCAAGCAACCTCATTGGCCAAGCTGTTATCGTGCCCATTACTTCTTAAAGCTCTTCCCGAAAAATTTCCCGCACTTCAGAACAAACGACGTAACTCTGGATTTTAGGTTTTGCCGATCGGGGATGGCGCCCTTCGGGCGCCGGGGCCCCTAACCGCATTCCTTGTAATAATAATCAAAAAATAATTTTCCAAAATATGTTATTGCATTTTCCTTAGTTTTTTTCAAAGCTAAAGTATTAAAACTTCATTTATCTTTACATAGATATTAAAAAACAGGATTGTCGTAAAATTTCAAATTACCAAGCATTTAAATAAAATAATAACCTCCACATTACATCAGGAATGAGAAGCGATAAAACACTTGTTTTTTAATCTGACCATTTCCAAATGTGTGGTTATTCTATGCATCTTTCTCAATGCAAATGTTGAATCAGAAATATCATTCTAAATTAACTGTTAATTTGTTAAATTAAAAAAAATGTGGAAAAAGAAGCCTGAATTTTACTGTCTATCATCTATTAAAAAATAATTTTTGAGAATGTATATTGGGTTCGATTTGTATTTATCATTCCTTTAAATAATTTTTATTTCCCCACACCAATTCAAAATTATAAAACAATTCCATTCTAAGACTATTTCTAATGGTATTTATAGTAGTTTTTTGCTAATGATAAAAGTATGATTTTTTTATATTTTTGTCAAAACCAAATATGTTTTATATTTCTGCACTATTTAGTCTCACTCATTTCTAAAATTGTTCTTTAAAAAAATGTTTAATGTTTTGTTTTCATTTTATTTGAAAATACAGAGCTGTTTTTTTTAAATCTTTGTGCATTTATTACCAGTATTTGTGAAAAATAGGAATCATTAAATAATTTTCATTCAATAATAATAATCAAAAATAATTTTCCAAACTATGTTATTGCATTTTTCTTAGTTTTTTCAAAGCTAAATTATTAAAACCTCATTTATTATTTTATTATTATTTATTACATAGATAATTAAAAACAAGTTTTTCTGAAATTTTTAAATTGCCCCCCCCAAAAGAAGAAAAGAATATTATTAAAAAAAAACCCTCTACATTACATCAGGAATGAGAAGCAATAAAACATTTGTTTTTTAGTCTGACCATTTCCAAATGTGTGGCAATTCTATGCATCTTTCTCAATGCAAATGTAGAATCAGAAATATCATTCTAAATTAACTGTTTATTTGTTAAATTTAAAAGAAAAAAAAATATGGAAAAAGAAGCCTGCATTTTATTGTCTATCATACAAAAGGTGATTTCGTTTTTTGCTAATGATAAAAGTATGATCATTTTTATATTTTTGTCAAAACCAAATCTGTTTTATATTTCTGCAACATTGTAGGAACATCTAAGTATTAAAATTTAAAATCACTATTATATTTTTAACTCTAACATTGGAGTTAAAAAATTTTAATTATATAGAAGCTGTTAACAAACTATTTAAGGAATTACTATAATCAAAAGATTATATTATTATTTGAATAAATAAAGACTGAATATGGTCAAATATATTTCACATAAAGAAAACAATTCACAATATATTTTTTTTTATTTACTTAAAAATATCCTGTTGAATATCTGAAAATTCCATCACAATTTCGCAACCCTTCTAGATAACTATTCCCCATACGGTAGTGTTAGTTTTTTTAAAGTGGGGGCAATAAGTTGTTCCACAGACTGGGGAAAAGATGCCGTAGTTTTACTTCGCCTTTTTCATTCTGTCGAAACTATTTTTAGTATTTAGCAATATGTAACATTAAATGCATGCTTTTTCAATATTATTGTAGCTCCAACCGATGCCTTTCTTGGCACACTACTTCAAAGAAAAGTTTCACATGATTGGTTGAATTTCGTTTGCAAACGATATTTCCGTCACTATCGTGGACATTTTCAAGCCGGTTAAAAAAAGTTGACGATGACGGAAATCTTGCTTGACGGGTTGCCAGCGGGCACAAATCGACAACTATCGAAGAATGTGCTGACGGTATTTCGCCGTGTGGTAGGGCCTTTATAATTCAAAATAAATTTCTGACTTAGATAGACAAAAAAAAAAAAAAAAAAGATTTATCATTCATACAATAAAATTCGTTCGTAGTGTCTTAATAATTGAATGATTTTCTTTTTTTGATGTATATAAAATTGTAAAATTAAAAAAGAATTACTTTTCTACCATATTATAAGAAACAATTTTCCAGGTAGCAAGCATATCCTGTAACATAATATTGTACAATATTGTGCGATATTATACGATATTAAACAATACTGTAAAATATTAAACAATATTTCAAATATTTATCAATATTGTACAATATTTGTGTGCTACTAGGGTTAATAATAAAATTGAACATATTTTTAAAACATTAACATCACATTTTTTTAGAAATATGAAACGACATAGTATTAAACTTAATATTTAAATATGAAAGTGCTAAGAAATTAATTAAAATGATACTTCTCGAAGGTGAAATAGCTTGCATGATGCAACAAAGGCACGGATCTTCTAAATTTATAAGTCTTCGGCCTATTGTCTATTTAATAACCCGATCTGATGAAAAATTTACATTTAAAACAAGATAATACAAACCAAAAGTGACGCATGTCTTCATTGAAATTAAGAAAACAATATAGCTACATAGCCAGTAACATAGGATTTCATTAGTGTATTTTTAGTAACTAAGGCAACTAACTAAAGGCAATTTTCATTAGTTTTAATTAAAATAAACAAATAGAGTTAATTAATATAAACATTATAATAAACTCTGCGAGAATTACATTATTTTTTAACAATGATGCTTTAAATCATTTACTTTTAATGATTATGAAAATTTCAATATCAAATACGTTGTTTTTATCATGTCAGAACATAATGTTGTTTTTGGGATGAGGTTTTTGGCGTCAACTAAAATTTGTGGGTGAAATTAAAAAATCTAAATGCGAAAAATAAAAATTTTATTACCTGCAAGAGTTTAATTT
>JAOUZG010032472.1:1619064-1656461 GCA_026289955.1 Argiope argentata | reverse complement strand
TATATATATATAATATATATATGGTAACAAAATAAAACAAAGGGGGAGGAGGTAAATCCCAGTAAAGAAAAATAGCCTGATTTAAATATATACTAGCAATAAAAAGAGAAAAAAATATATAAACATGGGATGACAGAATGCATAATACGTTGCAATTTAAGAAATTCTACTGAAACGAATAAACTAACAACAAATGAAGGAACAAGAGAAGAATCACATTCAATTTGTTCGATGAGGCATTAATAAGTTAACAGTGTTATTAATCCCCTTTTGTTATCATGTCAGAATATAATGTTATTTTGGGAATGAGGTTTGTGGTGTCTTCAAAACTCAGTAGTTGAAAAATTTTAAAAATCCATTATCGAAAATAAAAAATATTATTATCCACACGAGATTATCCACACAAAAAATCAGCTTTTAATATCGTGTTGCCATTGTATTCACAATAGCTCTGATTTAAAAAAAAATAAGTTAATGACTACAGCAAATAAAAACTAGAAAAATTAATTTTCAGAACGTGATTACATGAAATGAAATAAGTGGGAAATGTGATACTTTTTTAAACGATAACAGTTTTCTTGATCGTTTGCTATACTTAAATGACTCATTCAATAAATAAAAATATTATTTAACTTGCACGAGCACGTAGTGCTTGACCGATCAAGAAATTATTTTCTGACTTGATATATTAAAACATGCATAGCAGATTTCATTTTAATATATATTTTTTAATTTTGGACAATGATTCCATGTGAATTTTGATTGAAATCGCAAAGTGAATGGGTTCAATCCATTGTTTTCCCTAATTTAAAACAGTTATGCAATGAAAAAAGAAAAAGGACGATAAAGAAGGAGAGAAGAGAAGTTTAAAAAACAATTCGACCCATACATTTGACATCCATATATTAATCGAGAATCTACGGCGCTAACTTCTTAAGCCAGATATCATCTACGATACCGAAATCGACTTTTGATGTAGAGGTTATGTTACTCGGCTACTGGCCCTAGTATCGCAGGTACGTTCGTCACTAATGTACGGATTCACCTTCAATCCGTACATTAGTGACCTTGACAGCGCAGCCTTTCGCAACAGTCATGGCGCTATCTACCCGCAGCAAAAGTCGTCAAATTCACTTGACGCAAAGTGAGCAAGCAAACAAAGCCACCATCCTCACTTCCTGCAAGCGAAAGCAAAGTCGTCAGACACACTTGACGCAAGCAAACAAAACAAAGTCGTCTGGCACAATTGACGAAAGCAAACAAAGTAAAGTCGTCACACACTTGACGCAAGCAAGCAAAAGCAAAGTCGTCAGACACACTTGACGCACGCACGCAAGCAAGCAAAAGCAAAGTCGTCAGACTCATTTGACGTAACAGCAACTCGCCATAACGCTTGGCACTATAAAAATCGTTCGTCCCTCCTCCGACTCACTGGTGGGGGAGTACTGTGGCGCTAGCTTCATAAGCCAGATAACATCTACAATACCGAAGTTGATTTTTGGTTTCGTGGTTATGTTACTCGGCTACTAGCCCTAGTGTCGCAGGTTCGTATCGCGACCTTCAATCGGTACAAATCCAATCGAAATTTTAAAGGGTGGTAAAGAATGGTTTGAGACGATTTTAAAAAGAGTATATAGGGTACTGATGCTTGAGTAATAGATCAAGATATATTTTCACCAAATGTCCAGATTCTACTGTCCAGCGAATTAAAAAAAAAACCCTAAATGCATGGATATTCAGGGACATAATATTTGTTTTTCCGTTTACGTAATGGGAATAAAATAGTGTAGTAATGATTAAAAAATTCGAATTCGAGCTTTTGACGAATCTCCACATTTCTCAAGTTTAAAATTGCAATAAACTTTTTAAATAATATTTTTTTAAATATAAAATTATTTTTAATCTCTATTATTGTACTATAATCCTGATAAAAGGAATGTTTTTCTTTTGATTTTTTATTATTCGGTGAAGTTTTCTTTGAAAGATTGGGACTTGGCTGCCATATTTACTTCGTTATCATTAAAAAATTATTAGTTGCCCCTAAGAGTTTTAAAGTTATAATTTTTTTTAATATCAGGTCTAAAATGACCGCGTTTAAAAGTAACTATTGAAAGATACACTTCTAGTTTTTTTTTTAAATAAAAATAACAACTACAAAATGGTTACTATTTGGCAAATCATAAACAAAATGGATGCATGTGCACGAATTCCTTAAATTTGAGGGTTGCTATAATTCCAAATGCGATTACCGTAAGCACGTGGTAAATGTAAACAAAACAAGAAGCTCTATTTCATCGTATTTTGCATCTCCTCTTTTTTCCTTTATTGTTTACGTTTTCTTGCAATTTAAATGTGCAATGGGATTTTAGTGGCATTTATTTAGTTGTATTTCATTTTATTGTGTGAACTAAAATATTTAACATTATTTTAACTTTCAATATAAAAAACATGAGTTCACAAGCTGGTAATGTAACGAGTTTTCGAAAAAAAGGAGCAGATAGTTTAAATGTTAGAGGTACTAGAGTTTCAGCGCAAAATGCTCAACTTTTGACATCCACTGGTTCATCAACTTTAGATTTTTTTATTGGTATGTTTGCAGATTTCTTATTTTGAGGTTATCATTTAAAAGAGATAGTTTATTCTGTTCTTTATTTTAAAGTTTATTCTATTCTTTAATTTAGAAATATTTTAATGATTAAATGAATGCATATTATAGGTGGAGGACTAGCTGTTGGTACAATTTGTTTGATAGGTAAGTTAAATGTTTGGTGAATAATTCATTTCAAATGTTTTTTTGCTTTGCTTTTATTTTTTTTAAATAAGTTCGTAATTAAGTTTGGTAGTATTCTTATTGTATTTGGCAGTATTCTATACATAAAATTTCTTTAATGTATAGAAAATTGTTGTCTATAATCAAAGGAAAACTAAATCAGCAATATATAAAGATTGTATGTGGATGTCACAATAGCTTTATATGCTTTCCTGTTAGCACAAAATACGTCCATATTACCACAAAATGCCTTCCTATTAGCAAAAATGCCCTACAATATTTCTGTATACATTCATATCTTGGATATTGTCCGAATGTATAACAAAATGATAAGCATACTGTAAAATACATTATGCTAATAAATTTATTGTTATTATTATTATTATTTTATTTATATATTATACTAACACTGCTGATGGTTTATCGTCATGATGTAATCAAATTACTTGGTATCTATTGATAAATTCCAAAAGTCGTTCTAGCTAAACGGAATGTTTTGAAATTATCAAAAGCTGTCTTGAGTCATCAAAAGTTCTAAGCATCTAGTTATGGATTAAATAAAAAAGGAAGAAAACTTTTTTTTATTTTTGCTCTTGTATAATCATATGATTTCTGCTTCATAGAATGTGAACTTTGCTCATGTGTGCTGAGATTTTATTTCTTTTATAATTGCTAATGAAAAAAAAATTAATAAATTTGAAATTATGTTTAAACAAAAGTGTTAAGAAGTATTACACACACACATATATCTGTGTGTGTTCTGTTATTTATAAAGCTGCTTATTTGAGAATAGATATATATCCGACAAAATTGCTTTAAGAGAATTATAAATTTTTATAATCGAAAAATAATAAAAATGAAGATTAAATTGATAAATAGTCTTGTAAAAATTTATTTGCTTTTGATTACATTTTGAAGCTTCATAGTTTCAGCATGTTAGATAGTTGTATAAACTGTGATTAATCTGTGAGTATGTGAAGAGATATGAACACTAATTTTGATTTTCAAATGATACATTTCAATAAGAATATATACTTAAGACAACTGCAAATTCAGTTTTTTTAGAAATATGAAAATATATAGACAGAGGCGGATTTCCAAACAGGTGCATGAGGCGCACGCCTCGGGCCTCATAAATTAAAGGGGCCTCAAAATTTAGTTCTAAAATAGTAATAATTTAAATTTTGAAAAAGAGGATATTTTTTTAATAAAACCTTTCATTTTTACACTCTACTATTACCACTCCCAGCTATTTCAATAAAATAATCATGCAATATCAGTGCCCTTGAAAAACCAACTATTCTAAGAATGAGAGAGTAAAAAGTCAACCAGCTGGGGAAATAGACATTTTACATCGTTTATCTTGTGCGAAACTAAGGAGATTGATATCATATTACACTCTCCTGCACTCTCGGACCCTATGAAGTACAGGAATGGCTCTCAAGGACTCAAGGCAATGAAAGTGTTTGTATAATAGGACATAGGACGCATTTTAGTTAGAGACCTTGGTTCGAAGATCTTTGCTCAAAAAGGTTAGTTTCTCCAAAATATCCTGTTAGCGATTTAGCTTTTCACTTTCGAAAAACATTGACTTTGATTTGTGTTGTGGAAAAGAATTAATTTCTGTGTTTGACCTTTGACCAATGTGAAGATTGGTAAGCATATAATTTTTTAATAAATTTTCGTACTTTTGAAAATATTGTAATCGTGGCTTTATATTTTTTTGGCACATTTGAAGGTTAAAAACCTGGTTCATTTACAATACGAATCGTGAGGCATTGGCACTGCTCAAAAAGATAAAATAAACTGATTACTATCTCCTATTAACTGAAGGGGAAAATATTTTAACTCAGAAAAATCGTCAAAAGTCCAGCTAATAAATTTATACAACTAACTTTTTTTTTTAATGTTTTAGCCATGTTACAGAAAAAAAAGTTTACATCGGGGCTTCAAAACGCAAAAAAAAAAAAAAAAAAAAAAAAAAAAGCAGAACGACATAAAAATTTATTTAATAAATGTATTATAACATTTGAAAAATGGAAATGAGACAGTAAGAGCAGTTGAGCAACTTGATACAGCATTTGTACCTAAAAGAATATGAGCAAATTGAAATTGAATATTTACATGAAAAAACCCTGTGCGTGCTGAAGTAGAATATGAATTCTAACAAATTAATGAGGGAGTTGAACAAGAATGCATATTTGAAAAGATATGTGGCGCTAGCTTTATAAGCCAGATAACATCTACTTTACCGAAGTCGACTTTTGGTGTAGTGGTCATGTTACTCGGCTACCGAACCTAGTGTCGCAGGTTCATATCATGACCTCCAATCGCGTCAGATAAATGAGCGTACTGCAACAAAATGTGCGCAAGAAAAAATCATTGAACAAGGTGAAGTTGAAAATGATTTCGAAGAAATTGGCGAGAGAAGTGAAATTTTATGCAAACCTAAAAAGACAGATGAACAAATTAAAACAGTATAGGCACAAGAAAATGCCCATTAGTGAGCCGAAGCAAAATGTGAATTCGAAGAAATTAATGAACAATCTGAAAATGAAACAGAAGAATCAACAACTTATAATTTTAAACAGCAAAATAAAATATCAGCTGATTCTGATAACGTTTTAAAACAAAACCAAATTATTTTTATTCCCAAAAGAAAAAAAAAAAACAGCTCCATTCTATAATAATTGATTTAATGTATAATGAAATTTTAGGTATGTATCTTTAAAAAATATTGCGCAACTAAGGTTCAAAATAGCACTTATTACCCTAAACTTCATCATTTTTTTTCAATACTGCCAAGTAGAAAAAAAAATTGATTTTAAATTTCAATTTTATGTACCTAGGACCCCCCCCCCTGCTTTTTTTTAACACAAAAAATCAAATACAGAGCTTAACAGAGTGAAAGATGTATAAAGAGTGCATACTGTAAATATAACTGGAGGGGAGGGGGGCCTCAAATTGAATTGCGCCTCAGGCCTCTGAAACTCCAAATCCGCCACTGTATATAGAAGTATTTATAAGTATAGTAGATGCTTCATTTTCTTCTCATTTTCTTTTTTTAGAAGAAGACCATTTTAATACATATTCTGATGTATTAGTGAGGTATTTCTTAGCTGAAGGTGTAGCCAACAATCATAAATTATTTCTTTCAAGTGGTGATAAGCCATCTGAAAATATTCTGAAGGTAAATAAATTTGTTTTATCATTCCATGCCTTGATGAAGTTTCGTATTACATTTTTTAGTAAAGTATTATACAAACTATGTTTATCATAATTTGACTTGTATGCTATAATTGATCAAAAATTAAGTATGTTAGAATTATTTTTAGATATGTAAGGATCAGCTGTTTATGCAGTCTTGTTTGTTTTAATTAGCTCTTTAAATGATGATTATAATCATTACTGATATGTCCATTAATATTCTATAGATCAAATCATTGAACCTGTTCTATCGAATTCAGTAGAGATATACTTGGAAGATTCAGTAGAGATATAGTTAGAAGATATGGTAGAGACTAGCCGTATCCACATGAGCATGAAAACTTAGCTGTAAACTTAAATCTAGCCTCCACCCAGTATGAAATCGGCATGTTATGCAACATCAAACAAAAATAAAAATATATGTAGAAATTATCAAAAATAGCTACAGAACAATTTTTTATTGTACACATTCAGGAATATTAAGACAGTTACAAAGGTAAAAATATGATATGTTCATAGACAAAAAACAGACAATAATTTGAATGTTGGGTTTTCTGTTTTTTGGTATAATAAGATTTGAATTGCTGTTTAAAATCAGACGTAAGCAATGAAATGTATCATATATGCGTATCACAGCTCTTGCTATTTGCACATGCACAGTTAGAGCATTCTCATGCAAGTTAAAATCGTAATTATAGAACTCCCCTTTTTATTTTGATATGATTTTAATGTACTAAAATCTTACCCAATAAATGCTCTACAAAATGGTATAAATATCTTCAATATCCGTTAACTATTTCTCGAGTTTTTGTGGTTCTGACATACAGACATTTTCAGGTTTTAATGGTTTAAAAATTAAATTAAAATCTTGCAATTTTAATTTTTATGTTTTACATTCATGAAAATAGAATTTTACTACTGATTTTTCATTCACTTCCTGATATCATCTTCTGATCTTCAAGTTTTTGTTGAATATACTATTTATATGAATAAAGCTACTTCAAAAGATGCAGCATTGTATTGAACTTACTTTCTTAAAATTCAAAGAGCTTGCAAAGTTTCTTTGACTTTTAGTGGTTTCATTTCTTGCTCTTCTTCAACCATGCTTGACAGATTGTTTCTTCTGTAGTTTCTTAACTGTTTTCAAACTTCATTCTTCCTAGATTACTTCAAAAGGGTTTTTTAAAACTCCCCTTCCTTTTTTTCATTAATATTAAAATAACATTTCCGTTAACTTCTGATAAACCCTCTAAAAAGGAAGTAGTTTTTTATATCAACATCAGACTCTTCATACTAGCCTTTTATATAATGTGCTAGGGATTTAACAAATTTAAATTCTTTGCAATTTCATTGCCACTGAGAATACTGATTTCTATGATATTGCTGATATTTAGTTTCAATTCAGTTCTGTATTCTGACTTCAGAGTATGGGTAATTTCTCATTCATGTGGTTGTATAAGGAAGATGCTATATTTACTGACAGAAAAAAAAAAGCAGTTTAAAAGTTAAATAGCATTTTTAAAAATTTTGATCAGTCAATTAATATTCTATTTGTTTACAAACTTTTCTTTACTGCCAGTTCTATTTGATAAAAATCAACCTGAGAAATTTTTTTGAGTTATCCATGCATTGATACTTAAAATTTGAGTAGTAATGAATAATTATTTTACTATAAATTGATTAAATTTAAAAATTTGTTAATATTTATTAAATAAAATACAAATTATTACTTAATTGACTGAAAATTATTAAATTGATTTTAAAAAATATTTTGCTTTTCCATTTTTATTGAAAATAATAATTTTTTTTTCTCTTCTGTCATACACACACAGCACAAAACAATTATTTGCATTTATGTGTTTAAGCTTCCTTTATTTTTTCCATCTTGAAAATGTGTACAGTCACTTATAGCTCTGTTTTCAAATTTTCTCTTTACTTCATATAATTTATCATAAATATGATGTTAGAAAATTACTTCAATATTTAAATTGATGCTGAACATTCAATGATGAAATGATGTCATTCTTCTTTGAACTATGTTTCAATCAGCATAACCTAATGACTTCATAAAAGAAATATTCTACCTGTAAAATTAGCTCTCAAAAGGTAAAATGATATCCTCCTTTTTTTTTTTTTTTTTTGCTGTGTTTGGCCTTCTAATGAAATAACGACTTACTGGAACTTGTATTTTTCCTCTCCCCATATTAAGAAACTCCTCCTTTAATACATCTTCTATATTCTTGCTGTATCTGCATCTCTTTCATCCATCAAATTATAATTCTTGCTGATTCAATATCATTCTTACATTTCAATAACGAATGTAACAATAGTTGAGTGATGTTTTAAATTAAAATAAGGTTTTCCTTTCAATTTCCAACAATTTTGGAAACTGATAGCTCTTTTCACCATTCACATTTCACAAAATTTGCTCATCTTGAAACTGGTTTATTTTCTTGTGAAAGTTGATGGCTTATTAAGTGAAAGCCTTATGAAGTATATATAGAAAATTGGATTTAGGGCCTTTGTTCCACTCTTATAAGCATTGAAATGAATCATTCATAGTGAACTGCTGAATACCAGAAACTAATAGGTTTTTAATTTATTTGGATACCAGATTTCTATTCTGTTTTACCAGTTTTCATCAGTACAACTGGCTGATCTTTATACTGAATTGTTGTATTGAATTGCTGTTTTTAATATATAAGGGTCTTTAAAGGTTTGCTAACTTCCTCCAAATTAGATTTCACTTAAAACATCCATATTAATTGATAAAATGCATTCTAACTGTGCTTTTGTAGTTTAAAATGAAAATAAATAAGATAAAACATATAGTAATCTAAAATAAACAACAAATAATTAAATAAAGTTAAAATTTAATGACATTAAGAGAAAGTTCATTTTTCTTTTAATATATTTCAATGTGTAAATTCATTATGTGCATAAATTTATTTTGTCTTTAGTGTTTTATATCTAGAAAAGCTTGATTATATTATGTTTGTACTCATTAATGGTCATCTTTGAAGTATTTAAATAAATAAATTATTTCTTAAAGTTTCTTTATAGATAAAGTTTTTGATTGCTGTGAAATATAATGATATATAAGCCTTTAAAGATTTATATATTGAGAATATTGAAATAACTTATATGATTAAATTGTTTTGCAGTCTTATTTTTTTAAAAAATATATATTGGTTTTAGGAATTGCCTGCTATAAAAGTTCCCGATATAAATAAGGAATCTACCATTCGTGATTCTGCTGAAAAGGATGAACTTAAAATAGCATGGAGATATCAGAATCAACAGTCTACTTTTACAGTAAATATATTATCCTATAATCATCACATTAATAGAAACATAATTTATAATCAAATTTTGATTTGTATCATTAACTTAGAAATTATTTTTTAATAAAGCAGTTATAATAAAATTATTCATTAAAACAAGAATATTGGAATAGAAAAACATTGTAAGAAGTACATAATTAAGCAAAGTGTTTGTTGATTTTATTTTCTTAATTCCGTATTTTATGTATTATTGTGTAACTTTTTTTAATAAAATTTTTAGATATCCTACTTTTTCTTTTCTTTGTATATGTGATTGCTAATCTCTATTATATAGACCTATCTTTTTTTCATATTGAATATATTTCAAATCTAATATAAATCTCTATACAAATACATCTATCTTGCAGAAAAGTATCTTTTTAATGTGGAAAGACAGTCTTATAAATATTCTCTTATCTGGTATCATGTTTAATAAATCCTCTTTTTTTCTCATAAATTAAAAAATAATTGCTAAAAATTTATATGAAATTTAATTATGCTTAGAAAATGGCAACATTTAGACATGTATATATAATAGATTAAATTATGATTATTCTTAAATTTAGAAGATAAAACAATTTCTTTACTAATTACACACTGTTTATGGATTTCCACTTTTCTATACATAGATTAAAGTGTTTACTTGAACATTTTTTTATTGTTGATATATTTTAATTATTTTTACTGCTTAAAAGTTTTTTTTTAAAGTCTGCTTTATGAAATTTTTAGCTAAAATTAAACTATCATGTAGTTGCAAATGGTGAATGTGTGTGCTTTTCATGTACTCAATACCAATAAGTTTTTAATTTATAAAATATTAACTATTAATCAATTGTCACAAAATTAGTATATTTGCTCAAAGTAGGATACTTACATAAATGTTTAATCTAATTCTTTCTCGAGGAAAATATTTTACAATTCTGTAATGTGATGAAAGTAGTTAATTTTTTGCCCATGTTTTAAATTATACTTTACTGAAAGATTTATATCTCTCTCTCTCTCTTTCAATGGCTTAAATTGTCATTTTATTCTGCATTTATTTATTTATTTTTAATTTTGCCATGCATCATGTCTTTTTGTTTTAAAATAATAGACTGTTTTTATTACAGAAAATAGAAATATTTTCTCGGATAACTACCTTCTTAGAGTTATTTGAAGTGAAAATTAAATACTCCTTGTTACAAATTTAACTCTAGAACAGAAAACTTCATTGAATTTTTTTTATTTATTTCATTCAAAACTTATTGTTTTTATTCACTTTATCTATCTGTCTAGTTTTTGTTTTTCACTTCAATTATAGTTTTTATTGTTATGTTAAAATTTAGCAGACAGTTTGTTTAGCAAATTATTTATTAATTTTCCAACAATTTTTACTTTTTATTATAATTTATTGTTTTATTGTTTGTAAAATTGGCTTTGTGTGGGTATCTAAAGTTTTGGAGTTCTTGCATAACAATAACAAAAAAAAAAAAAAATCTTCCACTGCACAAATATAAATGTGAATGCAATGGAATATTTTGCTTGTTTCTTTTAAAAATGTGTATTTTAAGATTTAAGTGTATTATAATTAAAGCAACTTGAATAATTCATATCCTGTTGTATATCTACAGATGTAACAAAATTAAAAAAAAAAAAATCTTGCCTTAAAAAAGTTATAATTTTCTGTTCAAGTTGTTCATTGATTCTAATATTTATTTTGTATTTTATTACAAGCTGTGTTTAAAGCACAAAGATTTAAGTTTCATAAAAACACTTTAATTTGCATGTTGTAATTCATGTTAAAAATAGATTATAAAACAAAAAGTCATCCCTTTGTTCAAAAAAGGGAAAAGAAAACAGCTAATTTAATTTATTATAATACAAAAACAAATAAATTGACAGTTGTTGTGAAATATATTCTGTATCTATTTCTTTCTTGCAATTAATAAATTATGTATAATATTAAATATTTTTTGCATATTTATTTATTTATTATTTTTTTATCTAGTCTGGTATCAAAGTATATTCTCATAATCATGGGTATGACCTATCCAGAACTCTGCCAGAAGAAATATTGCAAAATTGTTCCATAACCACTTGTGATCCTCCTGAAATATCTGAAGAATGTTCTGATAAAGGCTTCATTTCATTTCCATTTTCTCATCTTTTGCAAAGAATTACTTTTGAAATAACTTCTTATGGATTCCGAACATCCTCTAAAAATTGTGATAATATTATGAGAATAGCAATCCCTTCCTTTGGTTCACCTTTATGGGATTTCGGCTCTGAAAATAATCACCTGAACATCATCAGATTTTTGTATTTATTAAAAGGATTACTAAGGACTTCATTTGCTGTAGCAGTTGTGACTCTGCCATCTTATTTTACACAAGTAAGTCTATTAAAAATTCACTATATATTAAAGACAGAGTTTTTTTTAAAAAATTTCTGTTTTAAACTTCATTTTTAGGTGAAAATATTTTTATTAATTAAAATAGGGGTTGATTGTCTTCTCAAAATGTATTTAAAACCATTTTTCTTTTCATGTCACTAACATTTTTACATCCATTATTAAATTTACATTTTTCCCCATTTGATAACATTATAAAAAAGCAGGTTTTAATATGTATTTATCTATTTATTCTAAGCTAAAAAATGAATGTAAATTTTCTTTTCCAAAAATTTATATTTCATAAATAATTATTTTTTTCTCTAAATTGAATTTTAATTGGAAATAAAGAAAGAATTTTCATAATAATTTTTTAAAATATCAATAAAGTGAAGTGATAGATCCAAAGGAAACCATTTAGAAGAGTAAGAAAAATATTGGATGGTGTCAGTTTTCTCTCTCTCTTCTTTATAATTAGAAATTTACTACTTAGTTCTGCATCTCCAGTAGCACCATTTTCAATATTTGTATGTTCTTTTATGGAGCAAATTAAATTTTTTTAATTCAATCAGAATTTAGTACTCTTTTTACATTAGTTGGCATTTTTTATTTTTTTAAGTTATTGTTTTCACAACTAAATCAGAGTTATAGGATGCACTTGGGAAGAGAGATCTTACATTTAATTCCATAAGATTAAGGAAATCTCAATATTGAAATACCAGTAGATATCATTGGAAAAACACCCCCCCCTCCCCTTTTGAAAAATTTGAAGGAAATGCTGGAATTTTTAAGTATTTAAATATGATTTGTTATTAATCTCTTCATGTATGTAGAATTCAAATTAACAAAGCATTTTAAATAATATTACTATTCAATTTAGGCCTTTTAATAAAATACATTAAATTATTATCAAATCTTCTCTTTTTCTTTAAGTAAATAATTCTTACAGGATTGCATGTTCTTTTTCAGTTGTTTGAAATCAAAGTATGTCAAATACATCATACTTGCACAATGAAACAAGTAGTTCGTTTGAGAATGTTGAAGTATGTTCTGGACTATGGGCTGTTATACTAAAATAAAAAGGAAATTTTGTGCTGAAATCCATGTTTGCTGAATATACTCTTCAAACTTAATGTATAAGTTCTGAGTTGTATGATAACAAACAAATTTTTGTAGCTGTAATAAATATGATATATAAACTTTTATACAGGGTGGTAAAGAAAAAAAAAAACTGTCCCTATATAAGAAATCCTAGCGGCCTATCCACTCAGCCAATCAAACTAACATTTCAGAATGGTTGTTTGAAGGTATGTACAGAAGAATGTGAGGATTCTAAATAACACAGAGCTCACAGTTATGGTTACAGTGAGAGAATTTCGAAATGTCAATACCCACATTTTCCTTGAGCAAATTCATCAGCTTATTGAAAAACCACAAATGGTGTTGGAATGATTAGCATGTGATGAAAATTGCCAGCGTAAAGCATTTACAAAGAAGAGCAGTATAAAAGACCAATGACAATGCAGAGAGGAGAAGCTTTGCATAATTCTTAGGGATAGACAGTAGAAGCATCTAGCCTAGAACATCATGTGCAAAGCATTGCTTGTGGGAAAACCTTTGAAATAAGTGTGATAAGAGTGTTTCTTCAGTCAGATGTTCAATTGTGCCAACAAGATGATTCTTACAAAGAAACAACAAGGTGAATTGATAAAGCTCTTTTATCTGAATAAGAAAACTGTTGCTGAAGCAGTGTGAATTCATTTGCAAAATCCCAAGCTAAGATGTAGTCCATGTACTGTAAGAAGTGTATGTGAATTCGTAAGAAAATTTGAAGAAACTAGATGCACTGCTATCAATCTCGATCTAGGGGACCATCTGTTCCAGTTGAAGTTGTTGTGGGAGTGCATTACACGACTACTGCAGGCCTATCGCATACTGTAAGGAGTATTGCTTGCAATCTGGATTTACCAAAACCACAGTCCTCAGGCTTTTGCAATCTGTTCTGTGATTGTTTCTTTATTGGTTTCAGCATATCCAGATATTGTAATCTGGAGATGAACAAATACTTGTGAACTTTGCAATTTTTCTTCTCATAAGATAATATGGATGGATGAGATACACTTCTTTTTAACTGGAAACGTTACCACCAAGAACTGTGTTCACTGGGCTGTCAAAAATCCTCACGATGTGGCACCATTGCCTTTACATGAAGCCAAAGTGACTGCATGATATGGCATCGCTAGCAAATTAGTTCTCAGTCCGTACTTCTTCGAAGAAGTCACTACTATAGGTTTGAAATTGTGCTCTGTCACATGTGCTCAGTGCTCGGTATAAATCAATGTTGCAGAATTGTGTTATTCTTGAATTGCAGTAAAAAAATGTCATTAATGACATTGTTTGGATGCAAGATGGGGTTCTTCCACACATTGCCCAGTTTGTTTGACCAGTGCTGCAACAACCCTTTGGTGATAGAATCAACTCACATAACTTCGCAGTTTCATGGCCACCACGATCCTCCGACCACACTCTTGTAGATATCTGATTCTAAGTTATCTGAAATCTAAGGTGTACATGCCTGTTCAACAAGATGTGACAAAATTCCATTACATGTAAAGTTATGCAGATTCCTCCTTTCATGTTACTTTTGGCATTGTTGTCCACTATCCCCCGAATGCAATGCATTGTCGACTGCGAAAGTGAACTCAGAGAAAACCTGTAATTATAACTTTCGATTCCAATAAAAGACTTTCAAAATTCTCTCACTGTAACAGTAATTGTGAGTTCTGCATCATTTAGAATCATCACATTCTCCAGTGCGTACCTCTAAATTACTATGCCTGAATTTTTTGTTCGATTGGTTAAGTGGATAGGTGGCTAGGATTCCTTTTATAGGGGAAGTTTGTTTGTTTTTGACCACTTTGTATATATTATATAAAATTCTTCACAGTTACATTATGAAATTATACAATTAACAGTTTGTCCAGAAAGTTTTATTTCTCTTAAAATTTGTGTTATTAATATACTGTAATGAAACTTATAACATGATCATTACTTTTTTCAAAATTCACACTGTGAAAATATAGTATGATAATAAGACAACTGAAATCTTTTATACATTTACTGCTGTTTAGTCATCATTATAAGCTGTAAAAGAAGTATACATGCATTCTTAATGTAATATATATTTATAAGAGAGAAAACAATTACAACCAATTTTTTTTTCATATTCATTAATTAATTCTTCCTTTTTTTTAGTATGCTTATTTAGTCTGAAATAAATAAGCTCTGAATTTCAATGTATTGAATCAGCAATATCAAGTTATATATTGACAGTGAATAAAAGATTGTAATTAAAAGTAATCCATATATGATGTAGAAGATTTAATGCAATAGAGCTTATTTAGAATATACACAAAGTTTTTAATGGATCTTTCTTTTAATTTTGATGTCTTATCAAATATGAATAAAGTATAACATTAGAAATAGGGTACTTTTCCATTGGCTAGGCACAAGCAAAAAATTGCTAAATAATATAGAATTCTCCAAATCTCCCTGGCAAATTTTCACTTGTATCTGGCTTACTGAAAAGTACCAGAAAAGTTCAATATACAATGCAAAATTAATCTTTATATATACATCCAACTTAGTATTTTTTAAATCGGACACTAATTGTGCGGAAAAAGAAATCAAATTTCATGCAAACATTATGTATTAAGCAAATATTTTTTATGTATACATTATATACAAAAATATTTTGAACTTGCTTCATTTTTTAAAAAATAAGAAATCTTTCCAAAATTTAAACTATTTTAAATTTTCTTCTAGGATCTTTTATCACTTTATAAATATTCTTAGTTTAGTGCATTATTTATTGTTTGCAGTCATTCATTGGCTTTATGATTACGTCTAATACACTCCTTCCTTTTTTATCTTTTTTCTCTCAATTATTAACATTTCAATTATCATGAAAATTTTCGCATTATTTTGAAACTTATTGAATTAATGTCAACATCCTGTTTCTAATGTTATATTTCATTCATGTAAATTAAATTTCTTTCTTTCACCTTCAGAATCAAGTTTTTATGAGCAGGATTCGACAAATATGTGATACAGTGATAAGCTTAGAATCTTTTATTGGACCGGATAAAAAATCTAACCCTCTATTCAAAGAATATAATGGTTAGTATTTTTTTACATTTTGTACAAAATATAAATTGGTTGTAAAATAAAATGTTCATTGATTATTTTTTAAATATTATTATACAATTTTAATAATAAAACGTTTCATTTGCTAATTTTGTAAAATATTTAATCTAGAAAATAAGAATAATTAACCCTCCAGGCGGCGATATTCAGAATGCAATACTTACCGAAAGCGGCGCGTCTGAATAACAGGTTTGTTCTTAAAAGTCTCAGGGTTTGGACAAAAGGATTGCTTTCCCCTTTTGCACCTATTTCCGCACAGCAGGGGGAGGCAGATTAGCCGATGTCATGTTGTGAGTGACAGCTGTTGCTTATCGCAGTCTTTCGATTTCGAACAGCATTTTTCTTTCAGCCGATCGAAATAACACAGATTGAAAACACAGAAAATATGGTTGTGTTTTAGAGGATTTCTGATTATTTCATGAAATTCTACATATAATTTAAATTAGAAATAAATTTTGTTGTACTTAATACGATACGAATCTAATTTTTATGAATTGAAAGTGTTCGCCTGTTATTTTTTTTATTGTAATAAGTTTCTGTAAATTTTTAATCCCCTCGTAATGTGAAATTATATTTCGAAATTACGTGCAAGTGATTTAATTCTTGAAAAAAAAAAAAGATTCTTTCAGAGTATTTCCAATGTGTTTTAGTATTCTAAAATGCGCTTTCAAAATATTATTTCTAAAGGCATGCGTATTACGCTCATCACTAAATTAATCAATCTTTGAATAAAATTATACAAATTGGCATAAATTCTTAAGAATTCTTTTTAAAAAAATACATAAATTCTTATGAATGAAATGCATAAATTCTTACGATTACGAATTTATCTCAATTAAAAGGATGTGTCTTGAATTCTTTTTAATTATTAAATGACAAACTTAATTAATAAATGAGATCAAATTTATCTAATAAATAAATTACTTTTTCCTATGTCAATCTCAATTTAAAATTATTTAAATCCATCATGACTGAAAAAACTCTTTTTCAAGAAATAATAAAATGTTAAAATTTTACATTTCATTCCAAAATAACACAGTAGAAATATATTTGGTACATTAAATGTGAATTCAAAAGTTTCATTATCAATGATACGAACTTTTTTGCCATATCATTTTCCAAATTTTTTTATTGAATTACAAATAAACCATGTAGCTGAAGCGAAAGTTCTATAATTAGCATGTCACTAAATAAGATACAAAAAATGCAAGATCTTAATTTTCTTTGTGATATATTCAAATGTATAAAAATAAAATTATACACTGTTTAAATAATGTTGTGATAATTTCAACTTTTATTGCGAATAAATGTTAAATTTTATGTAATTTTAAGTAATAAAAATTCTGATTAAAATTATTGATAATTTTATCCTGAGGTGTTCATTTCCTGTCCCAAATTATATACGGATAAAATATGTTCGCCCTAGATCAAACATTTTGATCTGGAGATCCCTAAAACGAATATTCATCTTCACTATCAGTAAAGATGTTCGCTATTTTAGTAGAAATGGTGGTAAGAGACCTGCGTGTCTGACACCCTTGTTCAAACAAGTTCTGTTTTTAAAAAATGAAAACGTGAGGCTAAAGTTTATTAAGAATAAAGAATTTCAAATTGAAATGTGGGTATTTCTGAATTTTTCTTACTCCTGTGAACAAACTGGATAAATAAACTAAAATCACCTCTAGTGAACTCAAATTTTGCAAACAAGAGAAGAAGGTAATCTAAATGCCAGTTGCATGCATTAATTTAATTAATGCTAAGATATGAAATAAAATTAGACCAAGGAGTTAAAAAATTAGAATTTAAAACACAAAGTATAATTATTTAACTTTAATTAAATTAATTTAAAAATATTATAACTTTTAACTCATTCATTCATTTACTTTCACGAGCATTAAAATTTGCGTATTAAATTACTCAATATTAAATGTATATAAAAATGTCACTTAACATTGTGTTTAACATTCACAAAAGTGCGTGTTGTATACATGAGACTGTACAGTGAAATAAGATTAATATTTCGATTAAAAAAATATAACCTATAAAAACTGCGCTTATTTTAACTTTTAAAATATTATTAAAAACTAGAGAAAAATATAAAAACAATATCTCTACAATGCTTAAATTTCTGTTTGTATTCGTCAAGGAATGTGAAATTCCATAAACAAAAAAAAAATTGCAAATTAAATAAATTATCAATTTTTATATATAAATTATTACGTTATAAAAATATATGATTTAATATAATGAATGTAAAACTTATCATTCTAAAAAAACTCACTTTAATTTATGGATTTTATATAAATAAAATATCTCCCCATTTTTAATTACACTTATCAATGAAAACAAAAAAAAAATCATTCAAAGATGAAAAGTCTCACTCATTAAATAAAATTCAGCATATAATTTCAGTGTCTTATTTTTTTAAAAAAATAAGTTGCATAAGCAATCTTAATTCGAAAATCCTTAAATAAAAGTACGTTATAAAAGAGAAAAATGTCACATTTTTATTTTATATTTATTTTTTTAGATTAACAGCTATTTCATCCTAAAAAGTTTTAAAATCTTATGGATGAATTTATTAATTACAATACTCATATATGTTCATTCCGGGAATATATTTTCATACGTTCAGTTTTATTCCTTTTATTTAAAACTTAATGTGGATTCGCATTTATTCTCAAAATCTCAAAAGTAAGGTTGAGAATGTAAACGAAATTTTAAAATGTTTAAAAGAACGCGATCAGGAAGACAGCATTCCCATCGTCCACTGATAACAATTGGCTTCTCCTTATCTCACATTTCTTTCTCATTATCTCGCAGCTTGAGTTTGGGGGAAGCGAAAAAGTGGACCCGTAAAAGTACGGGCAGTGAAGTTTTAAGGGGATTTAAATTTCCGTCTATTCACGGGTTTAACGTTTTGAAGGGAGAAGAGATTCCGTCTATTTATGGGGTTGACGCTTGGAGGGTTAAAAGATATATATTAAAGAAGCCTTAAGCTATTACTGTATTTGAGTTTGGTGTCATATAAATCATCCTACTTAAGTCTCTACATCCAATATAAAGGTACTGAATGTAAAATGGAATTATCACTGAATTTCCACAAAATCTTTTGATGTGCCATTAACTATGAATCTTTAGCAAGACTTTTTTAAAAAATGAATTTCAAATTATTTTTGAAATTTTTTTCTGTTTATAATTCATAAGGTAATTGAATACAAACACATCAATCACAAATAGCTATTAATTCCCTATTAAAGTAAGAAATAATATAAAAATTGATGAAAATATTTAAGAATTTTTTTTTAAAAAAATGTGTGTCCTAGACAATTGTTCTTTGTAGTGTCTTTGAACAACATCTAATGAGAATCCATTTCCTTTATGAAGGAAATTTGCAACCGTTAACATTAATTTGATAGCCATATGCATTGCGTGTGGCCATATAAATTTTCTTAAACTGTTTCTTATATTTTCATTTTACTGGGATATGTCATATTGCCAATTTCTTTGAATGTACTGAAAGTATACAGGGAAAGTATATGTTATCATATAGAAACTGCTAATGTGACCAAGGATAGTCATAATAAACTGTCTTTATATTCAGAAAGAACTTATCTGTATTTGTTTTCAAATTTTTCCATCATATTATAATTTAGAAATAATAATTTGTATTCATACAGTTTGTTACTAACTATGCATTGTAATGAACTTAAGGTAATCTTAAATTAATTGTGTTTTAGATATTGTAGAAATTATGCTAAATGTTTTAAAAAGATTTTTTTACAAAACATGCTTATAATAGTAGTAAATAAATTGAGGACATCTTATATATTTTTATTTTAGATTGAAAGTTTTGTAAATATCCCCCTCCCCCCGAAGACCATTTCTTTTACCCACAGGATTAAATATCTCACAGGTTGAGGAATGTTGATCTATATAACAATTTTTATAATTAAATTAAAATTGGTTGATTTGGTTACTTATTGTAATATTAATTAAATGAACATTTGCCAACTTTTCATTGCTCAAAAAACTAATTCAAATAAAGGAGCAGTAAATTTATTAGTAGCATTATATTAAGACCAACTTTATAAAATTAAATCATTGAATGATTTTTAATTATTTCTGTGAATTTTTCCTACCCTTAAAAAATTGTGTGTGTGTGTTTTACTTTAATTTCGTTTTTTTAAATAAGCTGAATACTTTTGAAAAATTGTATTTTTTCCATGGTCATATATGATGTGAGAAAGTGAGCATTTGCTGTCTAATGCAGAAGTGGAAGAAGTTAAAGAACTACTTTTTTTTCTCCTTGATTTTTATTTTTAATATCTCTTTACTTAACTTGCATGAATTTCTTACAAATTTTTAAATTTTAACCTCTGTGCAAAATTGTTTATGAGCCATAATGAGAACCTTTTTATATCAATAATATAAAGAAAGCTTAGTTTTTTTTTTGTAATATATCGGGAATATTTCTGACATAAAAACAGTAAGATGAAAAAATTACATTTTACTAAAGGGTAAGAAACAACTCTTAGAGTAAAATTTCTGATTTATTTTTTTCCATTTACATATTAGAATAATAATGAATTATATTGCAACATGTCATGATTAACAAAGATTAATTTTTTTAATACTGTTTCTTTGTGTGATTTTCATTATCTTCTGCCCTAGTTTTTGAACTGTTTCTGTGATTATTAATACTAAGTTCCTGTGTATAGAAATCTGAAAAATCCAATAAAAAGCACTGATAAAGATTTTTTAGAAAATGTTTTTGAAATTATATCTTTACTGAAATAAAATTTGCATTTCAAAAATTCTTTAATAAAAAAAATAAAGCCTTAACTTTTGCTTCGCTGCATGTATTTTTTGTTACATAAGAGTTCATATTTATTTAATCTATGTTTTGTCATCTATAGTAGTAAAGTTTTTATATCTGTAATGAAACCATGTAAAACTATCAAAGAAATCTTAGTTGAATTTCATTTGAAATTTTGATAGTATTTCAGATTTTTCAACTTAGTTGAAAAAATATTTTTAACTTGAAGCCAAAAACAAATATAAATATTTAGAATCTGTTCATAATAAATTAAAATCTTCAATGACAAATTCCTTTTTTTTTCCTTTCATTTTAGGGTTATTACAAATAGTGAAACTTCCAGTTTTAAATACTTTTATCTATCCTACACGAATTTCTGACCTTGCTTTCAAAATGAAAAGAAAAGATTTTATTATTGAAGTAAGTTCTGATTTGATTTCAATAAATTTTATTAGTTTTTAAACAGCATCTATTTCACTTATTGATTTTTTTGTAGTTTGGATTAGTTTCTTCCACCAATTTATTTTTATTATTGTTATTATTATTATTGATTTTGAAAGTTTTTTAATTTATAAGTTGAGTAATAACATTAAAATTTTAATATTGATTTGCATGAACTCTATTTGCAATAATGATAGCTTTCTCAAAAAATCTGATTATAAATCTAAGCTTTGGTAACTAAACTAATAGAATAAAATCATGAAATCACATGACAGTTGAATGCTTCTTGAACTTGAATGCACAGTAGAAATGTGTCTTTTGCAAATGGACGTGTCAAAACAAATGGATCATCTAAGTGAATGGACTTATCCAATTGCCATTTTCTGTAAATGTCTTTCTTTTGTGAACGACTGAGGGGACCCATCTATTCCTGTTTGAGAACAAATGTGTGAACCTAGTTCTCTTTTGCAAAGATAAGCAGAGCATAAAGTAAGATAAAAAGTTGAATGTGTATTAGCATTTACTATTCGTATTGGGCATGATGTGCTGAGGTGTATTAAATAAGAATTATTGAACTATTCAACAATATCTTCACTATGTGTGAAGTGGTGGTTTCCATCTCGATGTGATGGAGGTTGAAATTTCCAAATTTAAAGGTTGTTAAATTTATGTCATTTAAAAATGCTTTGGTCAAGTAAATATTAAAACCACGAAGAGGATAATTATGTAGTATTGTGAAAATTTGGTTTACAGTTTGGGTATCTATGACAAAAATTTCAAGGTCCCGGTAATTTTCTTTCCTGATAATAACTCTAGAAGACATATTTATTGTATATCAATGAGAAGACCACCAACCAAGTCTAAGATTAATTGCAAAATGATAAAATTTGGGAAAAAATTTGATTTGCCATAATGAAGTGGTCATTTTCATTCAAGTATGTTTCTTGGAAGATCCAAATATAAGGATGGTTGAAAAAGATTATCTTATTTTTAATGCTGGGCTTGCAGAAAAGATATTTTGGGGGATAATTATGAATATTATTATAGTAATGAAATTTTTAAAAATTTGAGTTCTGAATAATTTGCAAAAGTGACACGGGGGAAAGCGATCATTTCTGTTCATGGCTACAACATTATCAACAGGTGTTACAGTAAATTCTGAACACACATTGCCAGATAAGAATTCTCTTATAAAGCATAAAAATGAAATGATAGACCTATCAATTGAATAAAATAATTGGGAAAAATTATCAAACACTTGCTAGAACACACATGCATAGAAACAATGGATCAAAGATTTCGGCCATGGTGAGAAAACACCCTTCACTGAGGCTGGTATAATTTAATATTTCTGTTTTTTTAATGTATAAGTGCATATTGTATTATGTTACTACAACTTATTCCTCATTCTCTTTATGTTTATCATACATTAATGACTTGACTTTATGAAACTTCTTGTTCAATTAATTTTTATATATTAAACTCAAATTTTTATAATTTTTGGTGGTGATGTTTTTACAAATTTTTATAGCTTCATTTGTAATCACAGATATAAATGAAATCTTTTCATATATTTCATTTAATTTTGTAAATATAATAAAAAAAAATATTTTGAATTATCACATCGGGGTACATTAGAATTTTTCTTATTAAGGAAGTGTTATTAAATGTGTAATTAATGAATTTTTAAAAATCCTATTTTGTTTATTTTATTTTCAAATTTTTAGGTTTATGTGCTTTTATCAGAGGATAGAAATACATAAACATTACTTTACTTAATTGGATATCAACATTTTCATCTACTTACTAGAATAAATTTTTCTTTTAAAACAGAGATTACATCTACCTCCTGATTTTGAAGAAGCTCAAGGAGAACCAGGTTCATTTGGTTGCAGTGGTCAGCCCAGCAAGCTTGATTTTTGAAACTTATATATCGTGTAAGTTTATAAAATTAATAAAAGTTTATTTGTATTATTTTTATAACTTCTTTATGAGCACAACAGACCCTTGCAGACCTTGGTGCCTCAACCATATGCACTTCCCAGTGTTTATTTTTATAATAATTAAATGTTTAAATATTACTATGAAAATTATATTATTTATTATTATGCAGAAAATATTTATTATTAATATACCAATTAATCACTTGACATACAAATTTATTTAAATTTCTAATTAGATAACTCATCCTCTTTTAGTAATTTATAGTTAATTTGATTTTAAAAAAATAATATATGGAGCATTTGGGATACCAAATCGTTTCATATTGATATTTTCGTATTTAAATACTTAATTCAGTGGCTTAATTGCAGACGTGAAAATAAAAATTCAGTCATTCGATGCACGTGGCAGACATGTCATTGTATGCAAAGTGGTTAATATGGAATCAGTTATTTAGTATTTTTTAATAATATACTTCTTGTAGTATTTTTCTGTTTTTGAATTTAAAAATTATAATATCAACTTGATATTGATATAAATTTTAAATAAAAATATTTTTGTACAAAATTAAAAATTAAAAATCATAAATATAAATATAGTTTTTTTTTCACTGAGCAGTCTAAAATTCTAATTATGATTGGCAGATATTAAAATCTTTAATATGCAAGATTATGTAGTAAATATTTGATTAAAAAAGACATGTTTTTATGATAAATTAAAATTGAATAGATATGAGACAATTTTATTCAGAAAAAATAGTTTTAAACCAGAATGTTTGTTATTGATAAACTGAAAAGTGTTTGTTGTTTAAAACGAAACTTGATAATGTTATCTCAATAAAATCCAAAAAATATATAATTTATTTAAAAATAATTAACATAATTGATAATGAAAACATGATATTTTGATTCTTATCTCTTAAAATAGGACTAGCTGAAGGTCTTGAACTGTTATGAGACAAAGAGACCCCATCTAGTAATACAAATAATATAATGAAACACTAAGTAGTTAATAAAGTTCTTTAGATTGTAAATTAAATCATGGCAACAAATAAATTAAAAGTAAGGAACTAATTTTTTTAAAAAAGAGTGTTACTTCCTGCTATCTTCCAAAGTAGATCTTTTTTTCATAATATATTTGAAAAAAAAAATTAAAAATAGAATGCAAATAACTAATATATATGTATATATATAATGAAATAAAACTTTCTCAATCCATTGATTTGGGAATATTTTCCGATTTCATTTTATTGCCATGGATGAATTTACAATTGATGTATATTCATGCATAGTATATTTAAATAACACATATCATTTGTTTAAGATCATAAAATAAACAATAGTAACTAAATTATTATCAATATATCAATTATTGAAATATTTATCTTATATGATTTAGCACATAAAGCATGACTTAATGAAACTGGAATATAGAATTTTTACTTACGCTGAATATTCACGGGTGTTTTTTTTAATGCTAAACAATTATGAGATTTGCTGAAATGATCATTTTCAAATTGGAAGTTCAGTATATATTAGTATAGATTGAATCTTAACTAGAATCAGTACTTAGATTTTCACACAATTCCCACAGTGTAACACAGAGAATTCAGCTCAGTAGAATTATCAGCTACCACATATATTTTGTCTATTATAAGTCCACAGAATGCATGGCTATATGTCTTTTGTATGAACAAAGCACATTTCATAGTTCTGATATGCATTCTAGTCATCTTCTAAATCTCATAATTGTGATTTTAATGCTCTTGAAATAATGCGGCAAAATTATATTGTTTGTTCTGTAAAATCATATACCATGATCTCATTTCATGTTGTTTTTGTTTTTTAAACATTCAGTATTTCTGCTATTTACTCACAAGTTTTTCTTTGTTGTTGTTCTCCAGGCCTCTTTTGTACCTTTAAGTATTCTCATGAGTTGAATAGCAGCACCACAGAATCTGGACCACTGAGTAGTTTTTTTTTTTTTTTTTTTTTTTTTTTAACTATAGCAACACTACTAGACCATAAGAAGATACTGATCCCAACATGAGACCAACACCTAAGAAAAGTGCCAATTGAGATCCTGCAACTTCATGATGCTCTTCTCTCACTTGCCTATTGGAAAGAAATGAATTTCCATTATCATCATCTATTAAAATATATTTGATGTTGAAAAATATTTATTTTTGTTATGTTTATAAAATTCAGTTAAATGTATTTGAAACAAGCATAGAATAAATTTTCCATGTTTCATCATACACTATTCAATTCCTAAAATGAGCATTTAATTTATTTTTTGGTTCCTTTGGTAATTTTTACTTCTTTTACTCAAAATATTTCATATTTTCCTCTCAGATTATCGTTTTTTAATTATTATTTTGTAAAAGGACAATGAAAGCCTATGAAATTATCAAAAGTTTCTTATAAACAACTTCTTTAAAAAGAAGTTAATACTAAACATAAGATGTATTTTTTTAAACAAATATATGGATTTCATATTTTTTTTTTTTAAAAAAATTGCTGATATTCAGTTTTAAAGCAAATTTGATAACTTATAAAGGAGATAAAACAATATTAAAAACTTTTCTCTTATTAAAAAAAATGACTTTAACATTCAATCTATAGCTTTAATTACATGCAATATACTCGTTTAAATAATTCTCGAATCAAAACAACATTTTGAAATTTGATGTTTCATAATAGTAATTTATGAAATTCATTCTAGTTTTATATTTCATTGAAAAGTCGGAATGAAATCGTATTCAAGAAGCTGGAAATTGAGATATATATTACTTCCTAAATGTGGTTAAGTATGATTATTTAGATTTAGACTTACTTAGGCCCTTGTGTAAGGACTATTGTGCACAAGTAACCTCCAGTCAATGCAAAGAAAACTATGATGACAATAAAATCTACATCACTGTCAAAAATGATGGGTAGATGAGAACGTGGATGAGCATTGCAAAGCATGAGGAGAGGTAAAAATATAAAACGTAGTATAGTGAGTAATAATGTGATGTACTTGAATCTTGATGGCTGAAAAAGATAAGTTAGTACATTATTTGAAACATTTCATAGCAGATTTCTATTTCAGCATGATATTGCCTACATTTTCCTACAAAATATGTGGATGGAAAAAAATGACAATGGCATGGAAAATTATTGATACACATTTTAACATTGCTTTATATAAATAATCATAGATAACATGGACATCTAGCTAAAAAATAAAAATGAGCTGCAGAATATGATAAGTTGCTTTTTTTAGTCATATTATTTTAATCTTAATTTATAAAATTGAGCAAGCGAGTAATTAAAACACTATTGAATAATCATTCTTATGGAAAATTGCTAATGGAATATGATTTGTAATATTGAGAAATAATAATTCATAATGATATTTTTATTTATGTGCAATTAGTTTACATTATAAGTTTGGTTTAAATTATTTTTTTATTCATAAATGATTTTTATTTATTGATTTAAAAAATATATTGTTAAATTTCAAAAATACTTGAAAATATCTTGTATAAAATAAATATCCTGCTTAAAATTACTATTTCTGTTTTAGAGAAAAAAATTATCTCAATGAATGAATTGCATATTTTCTTTGTATGAGGAATTGCGAACCAATGACATTATTAAAACATTTACATTAACTGAATGAAAAGGAAATCGATATACTTGTGATATAAACTATTTGAAATAGAAATTTTGTAACAAATTTAACTGTGTTGCATTCAGTTTATCCAAACTATTATTATGTCATTAAAAAATAACCCATGAAAAACCTTCCAGAATTAAGAAGGAGGAATTGCATTGTGCCTTTTAAAATATCATTGAATATTTATTGCACTGAAGCATAAAAGTGATTGAACTGAATCAGTTATCTCTAAAATATTTAATCCATCAAAGATTCGAAAATCAAAGAAATTTTTTTTCTGCTAATTATCTCTTGCTGACAAGAATTTTATTACAAGTCTGATTAATATGAACACTTTTAGATGCTCTAAATCGCTAATTAATTTTTAAAGTTCCTTAATTTATAAGAATTCTGAATTTTATTATTTAAAAATGAGTTTATGAAAGTAGAATTAGGGTAGAAATCTAGACCCACTTAATCTCTCTTGGAAAGGATTCAACAAAAACATTTTACACAGCCTTACTGCCGAATCTCCCAAATCTCTTTCAGAAATTCTTAACAGTTTTGATTATGCTAAGGAATACGCTGTCTCGTCAATTAACTTCAGGAAGGTACATCGCATTTCAAAAGGTAATTTCTAATTTTTGGCAATGTGATTGCAGAACGTGGGAATTTTGGCAACATGGATTGCAGAATTTATTCAACGAGCGCTTTCAAAAAGGACCCACAATCCACTGAATTTAAAAATCTTCTTTTCTCTTCCCGCTTGGAACTTCCCAGAATTCCATATTTTGGCCTTAATGTCTTCATTAAACATTTCCTGCTAACAGTTGTAGCATTTGGAACTTTTCTCTCTGTGACTTTAAAGAAATAACTTCCCTTCCACAGAACTACATTGATCTTCATTCAAATTTTTTTTTAACTATTCGTAATGTCCCCTGCTTTTCCTTTGAGTCTTTTAGCATTATTTAAATCAAGCTTGCTCACTTTTTCAAAGTACTATAACTTAAAAAGGCTAATTACAGGCAGTAGTTTACTGAGTATTTACATCAACACAAGATGTTTATGCAAATTATTGTAATTTTGAAACTTTAAGCGGGGCTTTAAATTGGTTGTTAGGAAAAATCGTATTAAAACCTTTGGAAAATCATTCCTGTCAGTAATTCCCGAAGTACGCATCTTTATTGGTAAGAAACGATTTTTTGCCTGTTCATTCGGTAGGATAGGTTTGTTGCCCCAGATTTTACGAATATAAGTGTCGCAGATTCTAGTATGTGTCTGTTTATATATCGTGCATTTTCGTCGTAAAGGGAGCAGACGATTGATTCTCTGAAATGATTAATTTATTTTTTCAGAAATTATTTATTCCTTTATAATTGCTACCAGAAATAGTCTGATTTCAGAAGCTTCTTAATGGTTTTGTTTAAATTCGTGGCAAGCACAATGCAGTTGACATTGGGAGACAGAAAGTAGGGATGAGCATAAGGGAATGCAATCAGACAGGCATTATTTCTAACTGATATTTTACCTAAACTTTTGCTCAGTTAGTATTTATTTTATGCTCGTGTTGATTATAAAGGGAAAAATTCACACAGCTCAAAAGTTAAAGTTTAATATTAAATCAAGTGAATAGAAAATAATTTTTTATAATAGTAGAATATATTTATTCTACTATTATAAGTGTGAAAGTTTGGATGGATGGATGTTAGTCAATGACGCCAGAAAGGTTATACAGAATTGGATGAAATTTGGCACGATTATAGTCCAGAATAGAGCGTAGGCTACCATTTATCTTGCTTAATTGAGCGACTAAATTTTTAAATTAATTTAAAAGTAACTTTCCCGACAAATATCTTATCATTTCCTCACCGCCAAAAGAGTAAGGCTTCAGCTTTTCTTTCGCATGCAAACAAGGTTAGTCTTAACGTGTTTAGGACCGATTATTTCAAACGATATTCTTTATTTTTTTTAATGCCGTTTGATACATTTAAAATTAAACATCGTTTATTAATCGATCTTTCAAATTCATCCTGAAGTACTTTTGAATTAAAATAAAACAGAATAAAGGAAATTAGAAATGTCCAATCTGCATGACATTACCCTAACTGCCGTTGAAAATTCACGCATTTACGTTACCGTAACTGGCGTTAAAAATTCACGTATTAGCAATATATTCTGATTGTTGCTAACTTGACTTGATTTTGATTAATTGTTTTGCTGTTTTGTTTTATTAATATCGTAGCGAATTTTGGTTTATTGCCAAAATTTTACCAAATTATTACAATTATTTTTTCTTTTACGATAACATCAGTTTATATGTCTTAAAATTTTCCTTAAATTTTGACAATTTAAAAAACATATATATTTTGTTTAATTTTCTGATGTAGGTTTTTTTGTTGTTGTTGAAATAAAATTCAAAACGTTTTCATTGTTTTATCTAATAGATAATCGTATGATTTGGTTTGATAACATTTTACATTGCGATTAGACCGTCAGTTCATACACATCAAAATACCTACGTATAATAAGTTGCGGGTAAAAGCTAGTATAATATATAAGCAAAAATATTAATTAGTTTAGCACATCATTTTAAAGATTCCTATATATATTTTTAAAAAACTAAACTTACAATAGGTATTCGTATGGCTACAAGTCGGCTGACAAAATCAGCTGCGTTGAACAGTAAGAAGCACGCCACTGGCAGGAACAATCGACCTATAATATAATAATATATCACAAATTCTAAAGAAGATCAGGAAAAAAATGTTATCGATTGCATGGGACAAATTGTATTAGTTATTTTGTCTCATTTTGATTATTACAGACATATTTTTCACTCAGAAAACAAAACAAAATCCTTTTGGAGACAAAATGTTTATTTAAATCCTTTGTAGGTGTAAGTATACATATATGGGCTTTTATAAAGCACAGTCGATAATATAAATTACGAATGCCATTCTAATTTCAATTTTTGGGCGTAAAGATATTTGACAAAATAATGCAACCTATTGTTTACAGTATAAAGATGTTTACGTTTTGTAGAATGATTTTATAATTTGCCGTGTCATTTTGACATTGAGAGACAACAAAAAATGGAATACCTAAATTTTTTTTATCCTTAGTTAAATACAAGAGTTATTTGGCAATGTAAGAAATTATTCAAAATTAAAATTTATATTCGGACGATGCGTTTAGCATCAAGAACTTGAATCATACTTCAAATTCGAGTTTCTATATATTAGAAAGAAATGGGATTAAACCAACTACCCTAGTAGCACACAATATTGATCAATATTCACAATATTTATCAATATTCTCAATATTGTTTAATATCATTTAATATTGCACAATATTGGTCAATATTTGCAATATTCTTAAATATCATTTAACATTGTACAATATTGATTAATATTCGTAATATTATATACTATCATATAATATCGCACCATATTGTACAATATCATGCCACAGGATGTGCTACTTGTGTATGGGATGCTGGATTTTATGTCTCAAAGTTTGCGATTGCAATCATGATGTAGATTCTCGTTACATTACAAACTACTACAATTACTTGAAAAAAAAGTGGACTGAAAGGAGAGAAAGCGCTGAGATGCGATAAAATATTTTTTAAAAATTATATTTAAATGTATAATTATAATGAAAAATTATTTATTATCATTTCATTTTATATTAATATATTTTGGAAGTTATATAACTAAGTATAAGCTTTTATTGTTTGTTTTAAATTTACTTGCTATAAATGCTGCATTTTATAAACAGTTTGCATAGTACTAAGATAATTTAAAATCTTTTATGCATTTTTTTAGTTCTTATTTGACAATCACTAAGATGGGACATATATTTTTTTCTATCACTTTGATTGCACAAATATGTTTCGGATGAAAGTTTTTCTAAAACTTATTGCCAAGATGTATTCTTGCAGAAACTTTACAATTTTTTAATGAATTTATTAATTTAAGATAACAACAAAAAAAGGTAATCATTTTTAGAAAGTAGTTAAATGTTTATAGATTTTTAAAAATAAAATTATAAAGTTACAGACGCGAATTGTTCGTCTTTTAACATATACTCATATCAGAAAATAAACAAATTACTAAATTTCATAGAACTCCAAAATCTTAAATAGCATTTATCAGAACTTGAAAGGTTTTGTCATGAAGAGAATTTTTTTGTTACTGTTTTATATTGTTTTCTGCTAAGTGACATATAATATATGAATATAGATAACATTTATATTTGCCTCAAATGATTTTAATTCACCTTTTCCGTTTGAAACTTCAATAAGAAATTTCTTCGTATATAGAAAGTTGAATGAAATGTAGTTATAAGATCACTTTGCCATAACCCTAGTAGCACACAAATATTGTGCAATATTGTATGACAATGATCAATATTCGCAATATTGTTTAATATTATAGAATATTGTTTAATATCATATGATATCTCACAATATTATATAATATTGTAAAACAGGCTGTGCTACCAGGGAAAGTCACATCAATTGAATGAGAACATTAAAGTAGAATTGATTGTTAAAATTCTGGGCTATTGACGGCAATAGAAGAATCGATTAAGTTGCTTTTGCAAAACGTCGTACGTTTTAATGAAAAAGCATGTATACTTTTGATATTTTGTCATTCGTGTTTTTAATGTGTGGCTGCCGATTCCCTCAATTTTTTTTATATGCGATTGTTTTTAATATTTAAAAAATAACAAAAGACATCTTGAGGGATCTCAATATAATATTTAACGATTATTACTTAAAATAACGACGATGCTGAGATGCATCTAAGTGTAAATTTGTAATTCATAAGAGAATGAAATTCTTACCTGTCCAAATGGTATGCTCCGTCGATGTTGAAACCACCAGCACGACTACAGCTGGCAGAACTGCAAGAGTAACCCAGAAGACAAACACGATAGAGAGGGCATACACCCATATCTATTTAGGGGAAGAAAAAAAATTAGTGAATGATTTCTACTATAATTAGGAGTTTTGTCTTTTTAGAAATTAAAGCAAAATTAAATGTTTCGATTTTTTTAAAAATCTTTTGCTGAATATTCAGCATAAATTTGAATATTTTGAATGAGTTTTAATTTTCGAACCTGCAATTAGAATTGAGTGGCATTGAATAATCAACTCCATCGAACTAAATTTAATTTTCATCTCCTTTTAAAAACTAATTAAGCACATTTCATACTTTCTTAATCATTTTACAGCCTGTTCTAACTTTATAATATATTTAGGCTCAAATGCAAAACGCAGTCACAGTTAGAAATAATATACAATAAATTTCAGGACCAGCTGTTGATTGACATCTACCATTTCAGCTTCAATGAGAGAGAGAGAGAAAAGAATTTTTATCCCTCATCAATAGCAATTTTACTAAACTATTCCCAATTCGACGTCAATCACAATGCTAATGCGGCTGCAGGAGTTGCGAAGTGGGGTAAAGGAATGAGTTCCCAAGTAATTTTGAGCTCATATCAAAAGCTTCGATCGTTTCTCGTTTAGATTTTAGCGAATGTGAACTCAGCATAAATAAAAGGTATAAAGATTGTTAAGTTCTTTCGAACTAAAAAAGAAACAAACTTTTAAATATTCTATTATACGAATCCAAAGTTGAATCAAGCGAAGAGATCATTTCGAAACTTTCAGACATACTCTATATAAATACACGTGTATTATTAACAATATAGAATTGGCGAACAATAGATAAAAAAAGAGTTTAATAGCGTGCGATCTTTGGAAGTTAATCGTTGGGATGCGATTAATGGACAAGACCAGAAAATCGAATATGTATTTTGGACTTCTTTTTTCCGAATTATTGAAGCTAAAATTCACAGTTGTAGTTACATTTACCGAATTTCATATATTTAAGTCACTGAGATTTTTAACTATTACATTTATATGATTATTTACGAACAAATCAACAGATGGTCAACCTTTGACAGATTTTATTCCAATTTCGATACTTATTTATATTTTTGATGTTGAATCTGAATACTAAATCTTACTTATCCAGCTCTTTGTAGCTATAGTATTAACTTAAATTTAAACAACCAAAACAGAATTTTTATTATGGATAAAATTTATTCAAATTTTTTTAGAAATATACAAATTTAGTATTAAGCACCATATAACAAATGTCACTTGTCTAGCTCAAAGAGTTTTCGAGTTTTTTTGTTCTAAGAGATAGGATATAATTCTGAAAAATGTGTTTTTCGGTTTGGGGTGGTCTGAAACGGGAAAGATTCGACAAAATCGCGAGTTCAAATTTTTTGACGATTACAATATCTTCTTTTTTATACGAGAAAGTAAAAATCTATTACTGGGAAATAGCGATAAGCTATTCATAGGTCTAAAACTTCTTAATAAAAAGTTATTGTATCTTATGTTTGTAACATCCTTTTAATATTCTAAATGCTTTATTATGTCATGAATATATTGTATTCTTTCATCTGTATGAGAAAATGTTCCTAAGTAAATAGTAATAACTACAACGTTGACAATTACAGCGGCATTATAACAACTGAAACATAATAAAATAAGTTACATATCTATTAACTATTAAATATTAAATAACTATTTTAATTTCATCCAAAATGTTAACTCCGAGTTGAAAAAATTCAGAGTTTTTTCGGTGCTCTGAACGAATATTGAAAATATTATTACTGCCTAAGTATTTGATTTTAACCCAGTTTTATGGTAAAATATTTAATTATTTAAATCAAAAATAATCTATTTTACATTTAGTTTAAAAAAATAATTCCAAATAGGATTTTAGTAAGAAATCAAAAATTAAATACTTACTTGTTTAAAAATTTCCCAATTTGAAACTCTGTGTATATTTTCTTTTGGTTGGCCTTTCTTTCTTATCATCGCTGCAAAAGAAAAAAAAATGAATTGAGTTATTTGAATTGAAAAATTATTTGAATTATTGAATTTAATTATTTTGAACTGAAAAAAAATTGAATATAGAAAATGGAGGAACAAAAGCTCCATTGAATGTTTAATGTTGAAGCTCTTATATGAAGAAGGGGGGGGGGGTAGAAAAAGTCATTTGTGAGCTACAGATAAGAGATTCGAATAAAAATTACTCTAATCCAGAATATCGTAGCATGATAGTGTTTCATGCTTGAAGCAACTGCATTTAATTTATTTACTAGCCACCTTTAGCAACCAGCTAGCTCGCCAAGAGGAATACTATCTAAAGTTAACAATAAATATCTATGTCTCTTGGTATGCCTATGTCTTTTAATAGCTTCTTCAGCAAAATATTTTTAAGCTTCAAATTTCGATAGTTGCTTAGCCCATATTACTATAAAATCATTACGATATTTTGTTCATTGTATTATATATCTCTAATTTGCTGTCACCTGCTTGAAAATTAAATTTGAATTTGAAATGGTAGAAATAAAATTTTTATAAATACATTTTTTTTTGCTGGACATATTGTTAAAAAATATGACTTTAAAAAAATTGGACCCTCCTGCGTTGTACCATTGAATATATTTTTGAAGTATAAATTTTGTAGTACATTGTTTCTTTAAACGATATACATTAAAATTATCTCGACACTCTAACGTTTCAATTTTCTGCGATCAAGCCTGACCGAGTCATAAGCTTTGAATATTATTATTTTAGAATAATAAACAATTTCATTATTCTAGATAATCAGTCTTGGAGAAAGTCTAAGGCCTAAATGGTGTATTTTATGCGAGATGGCGTTGGAAACGTCTAAAAGCTTGTGTTTTTATAGAATAGAAATATTCGCTTCATATATCAATTAGTTTTAATTACAAAAGAATTCCTTTTATTTTAATCTAAAATGTTAGTGTTTTAAGAATATTTTATTAAATACAGTTCACAAAACAGAGGATTTGTATAAAAATTTAAAATTCGTAATTATTCAGAACATTTATTGGTTTAAACTACATAAAATATAATTATTTATTCCATTAAGGCATTTTTATTAGATATCTATGCCATTTAAATGAAATTTTAGAAATTAATTGGTGCACCCTGATTAGACTGTATACCATGTATTATGGTATTAAACTATATATACCTTAAATGAAACGTCCCTAAATTTAATTTGTATTAAGAGTTAACTTAACATTTCAGCTTTTGTCAATTTTATAGTAATTTTTCTCTTACGTTCATAAAGTGTTCGTGTAGATAAAATTATATTTTGCGCGAAATAAATTATCAAAAATTATGATTAAAGTATTTTTTTTAAAAAAAATTTAATTAAAATATAAATTTAACATATAGGTTAAAAAATTGGTATGATTGAATATATTATGTTACCGGTCTCATACTATGCACTGCCTAGCACCTTGAAATACATAAATCCACCTCTATTTAAGTTAATACTTCTTTGAAAAAAATTAGGTATTTTTACAATTGTGGTAATAATTCAAAGAAATTCTTTGGTATGATATAATAAATTTAAATTATTTTTCTAATTACAAAAAAATGGAAAGCCAGTAATTATAATTTATAAGATCCAACAAATTATTATAAACTTATACATAATTTGAACCCTATTTATACTAATATAATTTATATAAGTAGAAAATTATAATCTGTAAATGTAATTATAATATATAAAACGAAAACTTGTCAGTTAACCATCATGAAATTCTAAGAATTTTGTTCAATTATATTTTTTATAAATGGTGAGATTTTTTGAAACTTGTTAGTTCCTACCTTATTATAGCAATATATCGAAATTTTCAAGTACACCTTTAAACAGAGTAAAATACAATAAAAAGAAATTTATAGAAGATAATTGTTTATAATTTATCGATTTTTTTATTGAAGCAAATTTGCTGGAGCTTAGTATTGCTATACACTTTGGCTAAAGTTACTTGCATTTATGTAATGTTTTCTCCTCAAGGTTGATATAAATTCCTATAAAACTTAAACCTAATTCAGACTAAAAGTGCTCAAGCTGGATATTAAATCGTTTACTGCTGTTCCGTAGGATCAGTTCTTGTCACTTGAAGTTTAAAAAAAGTAGCTGTGGGTTTTCAGGAGCTTTGCTCTTGTGTAAAGATATTTCCCAATCTTAAGTAACTGATATATATATATATATATGCATGATACCACCATTTTTCAATCGCAGCTGCAATTCTTTTTCATTTTATTGATGCTTTCAAAGGCACTTGTCATGGACAAGTTCGTTGACGCAGTCAGCGATTTTAAGCCGTGGGTGTATCTCTTGATTTTAAGTTACGCTAACTTGGGCCAAGAATACGTCTTCCCTAGTAGTACACAAATATTGAACAATATTCGCAATATTGTTTGATATTATAGAATATTGTTTAATATCATATAATATCGCACAATATTATACAACAGGATGTGCTACCTGGGTTAGCTATTCGCTCGCATAGCTCCATTTTAGAAGGGGGCACATTCACAAATAGAACAGACGAAGAACAACTATGCTCGAACCCAGAACGCAAAGCGCTACCTGTTTTATTATTTAGTTTAATTAGTTTGTTCATTTTAAAATAAGATTTTTAATTGATAGTATTTTTAATTTATTTTTATTTATGAAACGTTACTTGCTGCTATAAAGAAATAATGCTTATTCTGAGAAAAGCGGTAAAGTTGGAATGCAACGAAGCATCATTCTGGCTTCAGTCTCTCTATCTCTCTATCTTTCTATTTAGAAAAAAATAGAATTTCAAGATATTTTCATAAAGCAAGGAGATACTCGTTTTATCTTTCTATTCTCGAAAATATGATTGATATTTTAGATTAATGTAAAAAGCACTTGAGAAAAGGGATTAAATTATTGAGATTACAAATATTTAAATGTATTTTATGGTTCCGAAAATCCAGGATATTTTTTATACCGAGAACCAATATCACAATTTGTGATGAAGTTAGAAGATTTTATTATAATTTAAATTATTTTTTTAATGTTCAAAAACATTTACTTTGTATTCATCTTTTAAGTTATTGCAGCCTTTTGTTTCATTGTTGATATTTTATTTCACGATTAGATAAAATAATTATACATTTGAAAATATTAAAAAAAATATTGTGAATAAATCTGATTACTCCCTCATTCAACTGTCTTTTATTTCTATTTCGGATAAAAGGAAATACAAAATTAATAAAAACGATTATTCTTATTTAGTTTTAATACTACTTAATAGATAAAAGACCTTTTCAGAAACAAATTTCATTTCAATGGCTACCATCTAATTAAAGATTTACTTTGAAATTTTTTTTACCATTATCAGATGGATGCTTAGAACATGGCATTCAACCCCATTCTAAAACTAAGCGTTCATCAAAATCTACAAGATGTAGGTATATTTTTTTTCTTGGCAAAAATTCTCAGATTATTTTTAAAACTTATTACTGATTTAGAACATTAAAAAAACAACATAGATTACTTGATTATATTATGAAAATACTTACATGTTTGTTTGGACATGTAGTAATTATATAGTTCCTGAAATTAAAAGAAAAAAAAATGAAATCTTCGATCGTAAATTTCATGTGAGAACGTTATTATTTTTAAGTCACTGTTTATCTTAATTAGTTTAAATCATTAACCAGTGTAAACCGGTTTGAAACAATTACAAGTCTTTTGTACAGGCGTCTGTTATATATATATATATATATATATA
>JAOUZG010032472.1:1603740-1618964 GCA_026289955.1 Argiope argentata | reverse complement strand
AAACTTTCCTTTTCTATTTTTATATCTGAAAAAAAGTTTTGGAGCTCAACCGATTTTGAGATGAAATAACAGCTACGATGTCATAGTTATACGTCAATCTTTCAAAAAAACATTTGTCGAGAAGAAGCATACGTAATAATACAGCAATACTATTAAAAGCAGGTCAACCTTTGAAAAGACATTTGTGAAGAAGCATATGTAATTTGCTTGTATATGTGATATGCTCGACCGAAGAAGTATATTTAATAATAAAGCAATACTGGTAAAAGCAGATCAGCCTTTGATCAAAGCATTTGTAGAGAAGACGCATGCGTAATAATAAATCAATACTGGTAAAAGCAGACCAATCTTTTAAAAACTTATCAGCTGGCAAAAAAGCATTTGTGATAATAATAATAATGCAATACTGGTAAAAGCAACTTAAAATATTTTTTGCCCATATATTTCGGAGACATCAAAACTTCCTACCCAAAACAACACGTTCTCACATGATAATAAGTAAGTAAACCATTAAGCAATACAAGAAAATGATTTTTGTTTATATATCGTAGATTATTGCTATCGTGTTCAGCGTCAATCCTTAGCAATAAGTATAAAATTATATTGCATAAAGTACAAAATGATAATATTTAATGAAATCATTAAGAATTTTATTTAATCATATCAGCATTTAAAAGCAATATAAGGATTTCATAAGAATAGATCTTCTAACTTTGAGTCATTATTTACTGTGGGAAAATTCTTTAGAAATCAATCCAACAGTGAAAGATAACGGCAATCTAATTTTAATTTATAAAATAATATTTTTAATTCTTTCTATTGATTTCTTTTCTTCTCCGCATTTCAGTTATACATTTTACACTCAGGAAACCCTTAAATTTTCTATAGTTAACCTTTAAACAGCGGTTCAAGGAATTGTTAGAATAAGGATGTGTCAATATTCAGACATCTATTCATTGGAAACTGACAAACGAAAAAACCCCCTACTTCTATGGTACATAAAAAAAAACAACCAAATGTCTCTAGAAAGAAGACAAATTATGTTACGCTGCAAATGCCATTTAGAATTCGAAGCCAATAATGACGAAAAGGACTGAAAAATTCGTATTATGTTCCAAATTTTTTTTCAATTTCACTGTTTCATTGCTTTCAAAGTTTAATTCTTTATATATTATTTTTTCTAAAAATTAAATGTGTTCTTTCTTCCAAATTTTAGTGAATAACACAAATCTAAGATACTTTTTCAACGACTCTTTTTAGTTAAGTGACTTATAATCATAATTGTAAATATTAAAAACAATAGATTTTTAAGAATGTAATTGCAAGATGGAATTTAATTTTTTATTTTTCATATATTTATTCATTTTTATATTATCAATATAAAAATTTGTTTGTTATAAAATCACAAAAAATAACTACTGATAGTAATCAATCTTCATTTGAAATTGTTTGAATGGCGGTAATGATCAGTTCAGTTTAGAAGAATCTCTACTTTTATTTTTTACAAAGAAACTCAAAATTATAGGTGAACCCTTTTTCTGAAAATTAAAATTAAAATCATCAAAAAAACGAAGTTCATTTTTCAATTTAAGGAAATATTGGAATTTTGTTTTAATGAGTAATTTGAATACTTACACTTCTGAGAGTCAGACGGAAAAATACGAAGGTTATGCACAGAAAGACAGTGGCCGTCGTAAAATAGAAGAAGGCACTGTCGGCCGGTTTGGTGTTGCCCACCAAGGATAGAATCTGAGCTATAGATGCAAGGATGCCCCCTAAAGCCTAATAAAATCAAATAAAAATAATAATGTATATTTAATAAAGATATACTGTTACAAACTTCGAAAATAATTTAAAATTTATTTTCCTTTTCTAAATTAAACGTGCTTAATCTTTTTTTTTTTTTTTTTTTTTTTTGATTTTCAGTTTTCAGTCTATAACATTTCTTCAGTACTAGAAGAAGTTCAGAACATTTCTTCAGTACTGATGATTTACATGAATGAAAATAAGAAAACCCACTTAAAAATTTACAAATTGTAAAACATTTGTCAATTCTAAGAAGATATACTATTAAAATTTTATCAAATATTGAGCTAAAAGAACTACATTCATTCTTTCGCTTTTAATTTATTTTAATCACCACTATTTGTTTCGTCAATTTGTCATATTTATTCACAACTTACAAACAGAGATGGAAACAAAAAGAGGATTAGTCTTAATTTAAATCAATTTCAATTTATACTAAAAAAGGAAGAAATATTGCCACTGTTTCTTTTTCGGCTTTAAGAATTTGTAAAATATAAACAAAATTCAAAATTTCTTTTAATAAAATCATTTATATGTTTTTATACATCTAAGAATTGAACATATTTATGAATTTAAAATATAATTCAAGCACTGAACTCAAATGAAAACTAGACGATACATGAGTCATATGTACAAATTTTTTATATAATTGAGAAATCTGTTTTTGAATATGAAAAATGTGTAGAAATATTATATTCATAAAATGAAAGCAAATATTATTAGAATCTAAAATTTGGGATTTTTTGTCACTTGTATTAAGTAATAAGTAGGTGTAGTAAATTCAGATCTAAATAGTTAAAATTGAATTAAAAATATATGTCATTGCATTCCCATTGATTTTGATTTCTCGTTTATGGACTTTTTTTATTATTCGTATGAGTGATGGAAAATTCAACAATTCATTATTAAATTTAAAAAAATTATCATGCTAATGTTACGCTTAAAAATAGAAGCCTCTTATCATATAAATATAACCATTTATTAAAATATTATTTTTCAAGTATATATTCTTTCTCTTCTTAATTTTATCCGATTTTTTAATTTATCATTTAAATAAAATGAATCATTAAACATCAACAATCGAATAAACACAAAGGTATAGTTTCAATCTCGTTGTGTCAATCTAATTTGATAACTGGAAATCGTACGTCTCATTTGTGTTATATGTCTATGTCGCATATGTCTAATTTGATAACTGGAAATCGTATGTCTCATTTTTGCTCTCAACATTTTTAACCATTTAATTTGTTTGAACTGCTGTGGCTAAATAAAAAAAAAAATTAAAAAAAAATAAAATCTAGCTCGAAATGTCAAGTTTTAGTACCAATGTTTTGTACACAGTTTTCATAGAAAAAAAAAATTCGAAGAGGATTTTTCATCAGCTTTTATGAAAATAAATGTCGAAATGGTATTATATATCTCAGTGGCTTTGATTAAAGCGATTAGAAAGTTTTTTGATTGAACCAAAATAAGATATACAAGCTTAAAAACTTAGAAGATGAACCTAGAATTGAAGACCTGTGTTTGGGTTCCTATACTTACCATTCCGTTTACATTATATCCCATGTATCTTTTTGGAAGACTCCCTGCTATACCCGTGCCTCCACCCTGAACAAAACCGCACATTGCTATAAATGAATTGAATAATCATTGACTGAATAAAATTTTACATAACGAAATTGTTCAAAATTAACTTTACATTGAGCGAAAAAATAGGTACTTACCATTTATTGCAACAACTGTTGCGATGGTTACTGCGAAAAAAGTTGTCTGACCTAAAAGCAGTGAACAAAATTTAGTGGTTTGCATTTAATAATACTTTACTATAAATAATTAGTGATATTTAATTTCACACTTTTTAAGAGGAACATTTTCAAAGAGTTATTATGTAATTTTTTTCAAAAAATAGCTTTCCATCTTAGCTATACAATTTTTAACATTATGAATGAAACAATTGCTTGTAAATAAAAATTTAATGCTACACCAGAGGAAAATAATTATAAAGAGAAGGTTGTTATATTTTGTGGAAACGTTTCAAGAGTAATTTATTTTTATTTCGTTTTGGGTAAATAATATGATTAGCTTATCTAGATCAGGGATGCACAGCCTTTTCAGGATGAGGGGCCAAAATATGAAAAAGGATCATGTCGAGGGCCAAAGCAGCACCTGAATGTTAAAACATGATATAAACTTGAAAACACTGTGTGTGTGTGGCAATACGCATGAATTACAATAATTACATTATTTAATTTATTCATTCACACATTATGCAATAAGTAAATGAATAAAACTCAAACATTATAGATATGATTAAAATACATTAACTCCAAAAAAAGATTTCTGCTAAAACGACGGCAAACGTGAAATAGAATAACAGAGGAAAACTTTTTGGTAATTATACAGAGAACACAATTTCAATTTTGAGAAAAAATTAATAATCAAAATTAGTAAAAATTAATGAGATGGCTGAGACTGAATATTTGAAGTTAATTGATTTTATATTGAGCTTAAGATTGGTTGTGGCAATACATAGAACAGAAGAAAGGCTCTCATCTGCTATTCTCTTTTTTATTTTTGATTTTTTAAAATTCCTTTGTGAGAAAGTTTGCTCACAAATCTAGGCGCTCCAAAGAAAGTTGCATATGCTTCTGCATTTTGCTTTCAGCATGAAAATTCATCTGGTAAGTCTTAATAAAATTCTAATATCGGTTTTTCTTTAAACTGATTTTTGAAAAAGTTAGAATTCTGTAAATCAATTAAGGTTAACTGCATACTTTCATACACTAAATTTACATCAACAGAAAATTGAGAAAAAAAAAATAGTGGGTTTTCTTTTTTTTCTTTTTTTTTTTTTTTTGAAATTTTCAAAATCTGAATACCGATCATCAAATGCATTACGCAAGATTTGAATTGGATCCTCATACTGCATTTTCATGTGTGGAGAGTTTTCACGTCCGCGAGCTTCTCCTATACGAAAACTCGTACTCACAGGTAGCCATGAAGGGAACAAACTGAAAAGCCACGTAATAAAAAGTAAATAAATTTAAGGAACAACTGTAAGTTATTTATTTTGATGTAGAATCGTTGTCATATCAAATTTTTTGAGCTGTTTATTTGAAAAAGTCTTATTTCCTTTTAAATTAGTCTTATTTTATTAGCAACATTCGCGGGTCATAGGTTGTGCATCCCTGATCTTGATAAAACATTATTTCCCAATTAACGAACGATGTAATAATGATCAGCGTGTTTCTTAATGAGTTATGTTATAGCTTTCGGCACCCCTCTCATTACACTAGAGGGCTGTTGCTCTGCTAAGATTATTATTTCCTCCTTATCTTAACTAACTTTTGGAGGGGCAATTTTTTACTTTTCATAAGGGGTTTGATAATTTCGATTATTCTTTAAGCTTGTTGATGTCGTGTTTATCCATCTCTAGCCCCATAGTCTTGAATTGAGACACAATTTAAGTCTCTTTAGATAAGGATTCACAAATTATTTTCAAATAAATACTCAGCATTGATTAATATTCAAGATACAGGTCAATCTTGCATGTGATGTTACAATGTCTCTGCGTCACTCGTTTTTCGAAACATGGATTATCAAGGGAGTCCTGTTTTACATTTAATTTTGCCCGTTATACGAATCACTCATCATGAGATAGATTCTCGTCAATGAGGTATGTTTATATATTAAATAGTAAATCGTCGCTGTTGAAATTGATATTATTGTTTGTGGAAATTAAAAATACCTTAATAAATCATAATTCAAATTAATGAATAAAATTTTGGAAATAAATATAAAAGTTACAGTTTTCATATTTCGGAAGTGGTATAAAAATAACTGAAAATAACCACAATTCTTGGGATAAATTTAAAACAGTATAATTTATGCTCCCCACTATCGTTTTAATGGACAATTGCTATATTTCCTGCTTGAAAAAGACTATTCTTCTTTTTCTATTTTGTTTCCTCCTTTATTAATAAATTTTTGTTATGTTATTTATTTAAGTTTCCATTAATACCTTGACTTGCGAATTTACTTAACTTCCTAATAAGATGACACATTTGGGAGCATTCAGAATTATTTTATTTCCTTTAATAATATAAAAGATATTGAGGCGTGTTTATGTAATTTTCGTATTTTAAATTAATGAATACTTTAATTACTTAATTACTAAAATTTTAAATTACTGAATACTTTGAAACTAAAAAAATTCTTAATAGATGCACGTGTCAAGCACGTCATTATATGCACAGGAGCTAAAAAGAAAGGTAGTTATTTAATAACTGAATGAGTAACAATTGAAAATAAACAAGTAATATAAAAAAATAAGTCAATTCCTACTTAGATCGACAATTTTTTAAAATTTTAGTTACTTTTTATTAAATATTTACAATTAATGTAAATAATATGTAAAAAATTATTAATTTTCGCAAGAAATGAATTCGCATAATTTACCTTCACGTGAAAAATACTGAAATTCTTGCGTTTTACACATTGAGTTAACTGCATGTTGATTTCAATTTTCATTACAAACTGATGAAACTCTATTTTAAAGTATTAAAAATTAACCAAATTTAATATATAAATTAATATTTGAAAAACTGTATTAACCCTTTAACGGGCACAAGCTGTTTTATTTCAAAATTTTCATTTTACGTTATATTTGGAAAAAAGAAGCTTATTTATGCCCAAAAAAAGTATTTTTGTTAAAATTTTGTTGTTGTGTTTGTAGTTTATTACAGGGGTGGAAACTAACTATTTTCCACCGTCTCAAACTAGCAATGACATTTTACTAACTTATTCAATAGAAATATATGAAATATAAATAATTTCACAAGTAAATATGATTTTTGTAAAACTATTTATTATTAGTTATTTCACAATTTAAAATTTATTAATTACACATGAAATAAGTGGTAGAAAAAACAGATACAATGTAAATTACCAAATGCATCATTTCAAATTATTCTGGTGAAACAACATAACAAGGAACTGAACACAAAGTAACATTGATGTTGAACATGACACTTTTGTCCGTTTCTAGTTAGTTTTGGAGCTACAATATTTTCAAAATATTTTAAGGTGGTGGTAAGATAATTACCACAGCCTTAAAAAGGGTTAACATCAAATGCCATCCACTACAAGTTTTAAAAAAATTACTTGAACTTGAGTGGATGAATAAAAAGTATTTTATTAATGTTTGAAATTTGTTTTTAAATTGGACATCTAATTTTGATTTTGAAAAAATGCCAAATTTAACAACTCAAATTAAACGAAAAGCTTCTTTCGCGTTCATACAAAATAACTGATGTCAGTGGACGAAAAAGACATCTGGTCAAAATAAACTTTTCTACTCATTCGCTTGTTTTCACATCAGAATTATCTTACTTTTCTGAGGCATAATGTGATCAGCCAAGCGGTTATTGACTGTGTGACCTTGTCCGTAATTTGAAGTAAATGGTTTCTTAAGAAAAGTTTTAACCATTCATCAGTTCTGCATAACGGAAGAGCTATGGCGTACAGGAAACCCAGGAAAAACGAGCAAAGTTAAGAAACAATGAATTTCAAGAATTGCTATTATTATATAGCAACATAAATAATTATTTTAGCGGTTACTCACTGTTGTCTGTGTCGACGAAAACGATGGCAGTGGTGAAAAGAAATAGAATGATCATTGCCATCAAAGGCCATTGGATTCTTTTTGAAGGCTGTACTCTGGAAGAAAAATAATATAAATATTAAAAAAATTACTTCACGAATTTAAAATTTGCACTGATATTTACCATGACTCTTACTGATAAATTTATTTTACTCCAAAAATTAATGTTGGAAATGAAATATATTTAGATAAAATTGATTATAATATCTTTTCAGAATTAATTTACAACTCTAAATCTTAAAACTAAATAAAAATCAATCTATTCGAAACGATAATTATTATTTTGCTTAACTAATTTGATACACTCAAATTTCTTTGCATTCAAAAATGAGATAGAAAATTAAAATAATGTTTAAGAACTTGGATTTTTGCAACAATAAATTTAATTGTTCATCCCGTATATTTTATATATATATATATATATATATATATACATACATAGATAGATAGATAGATAGATAGATATATTTAAAGACTAGTTAATATACCCGGCGTTGCTCTTGGTTAAAATATTTTCATGTAAAATATTTTTAAAACAAAAATTATTATTATTTAAACAGTATACAAATTTCTTTTATCACATAAAATCTGTGTAGTTTGCTTTTACTTAAAATTATAATATCAATAGAACAAGACACTATTAAAAACCACTAATTAGCAAATTAAAGGGATCATTAAAATAATTAAAATACTTTAATTTTTAAAATAAAAGGGAAATTTAAATGAAAGAAGATAGAAAACTTCGAAGAGGTAAAAAAGATGAAATTTTTAAATTGCTAATTAACTGAATATTTAATTAAATTTTTACACTTTGAAAAATTGGCAATATTTTTGTCATGTTTAAAACAACAAAAGTACATAATTTTAGTTGAATTTGGTCAATTTTTTAAAGAGATAAGAAACATACATAAATTTACAATAACAATAACTTTTATTTAAATTAAGATTATTACATATCATGCATATTGCAAGTGATTATTATAGCCCAAAAACTACTAAATTCCATATTTGAACTTACTATGTAATAAGCAGATGTATCATAGTTAGAAATTAAAACATTTTGAGGCTCATTTTTAGTGTATAAAATATTTAAAGGCGAGAAAAATTGGGGAAATTCTTTTCCGAACTGGAATAGACTGCTTCTGTATCCTACTTTGGTGCATGTTAAAATATGATCTTCTTATAAATATCATTTATATTTAGATAGAACTATCTGATAATTTTATTTTTAATTGTATAGACTAACCTTTCTCAGATGGAAATTGGTTCACGAAGAATGTTGATTTCATTTAATTGCAATCAAATATTTGTTGTGTGCTCAAAATTAAATTGAAATTAAATTTCTAAAATCAAAATTAAAACATTTTTGTATTTGTTTTTAATATATAAAATATTTAAATGCGAACATAACTGAAGAAAAACTTATCCAAATATGAAAAAACAGCTATTATATCCTATTTTAACATCCATCTTCGGTGGATATTAGCTTTTATAAATATCAATTCTGTTTATATAAAACTGTTTGGGAATTTTACTATTAATTACATAGATTAACTATTATCGCAAAAGATTCTTTCTCTGAGAATGTTTAATTTAAATCAAAACTTTAATATTTGATTTAATTTGGGGGACCAATTATTGTATCATTCACTATCCGAAGAGAATAAAATAAGGATAAAAGTACAAATGCATATATAAAGGAATATTCAAAGGAGAATCCTGCATATTTTTACAATTGTCTTTCACTTCCTCCTAGGAAAACACATGAAGGATTTCTAATGAACTAAAAAGCAGAATTTTTAAAAATATGTGCAAATTAAGATAGCAACATATAAAAAAAATACGTTTTTATCAGCTTGTTTTCAAACAAAAAGAAGCGTGAGTAGTTTATACTTGAATATTCCTTATTAATTATTATCTAACTTGACGCAGCTTACTGTACGATAGAAATAAAGACGACCGAGTGTGTTAGTAATATTTTGTGCAAGCGCCATAAAAGTCGTGAATTGAAAGCACTTTCTTTGTTCCATCAATTATTTTATATCTTTCTTTTCTCTATTGTTGAAACTAAGGTGTAAAAATTTTATTTGCATATTTTTTTGATAATGGATTTAAAAGAAGTGATATCAACTTCTTCTAAAATGCAGATATTTCGAATGTGATGTCTTAATGTCGGTTTCATAAGGAGCCGGAATAAAGAAGATAAGACAAGGAATTTTATTTGTTCAGAATAAAAAAATCTTTTCAAATCATTTTTAGCTTCAATATTTTGAGCACAAATCTGCATGCTAGTTTCAGTTTCACATCTTTATTACGCTTTTGATAAATTTAATCCAACTACTTCCAGTGAATTTCTGAATGTTACATTATTAATATCAAATTATCTTTTGGGCATACATTAAAAAAGTACGACATTATAATCTATTATTAGCAAAATACATTTTCTGGTTTTGAAACTAATAGTTAATTATTTTACTTCAGTGTTATTGTTTTATCTTTTGTTAAAGGTCAGTAGTATAAAGAAGCAAGCGTTTATGCATTAAAAGAATTATAACTAAGATTTTAAAAGATAATAAGAAGGTTTAAAATATTCATGCCTGGTCCTAGCACAGTGGTAGCACGTCTTCCTTGTGATCTGGCCGTCCGGGGTTAGATTCCCGGTCAGGGCATGGTTCTTCTGTGTACTATCTGTGAGGTGTGTGAATGTGCCCCCCTCCCCTGTAAAAGGGAGCTGTGCAAGCGAATGTGATGACTGTGTAGCTAAGACGTACTCTAGGTGCTACTTGAAAACAATAGATGCACCCTCAGCTTAAAAATTATTGACTACGTCAACGAGCTTCTCCAGGCCAAGTGCTATTAGTAACAACAACAAAAATATTCACTCTAAGATATATATCCTGAAGAATATCTTCTTCCGAAATCTTCCCCATCTGTTAGCATTTTTTATAGGAAAACAGAGCATAAATATGTACTTTCTTTTTTTGGGGGGGGGGGGCGCAAAGTTATAATGATTTCTTTTCTTTGGTTTTGGTTTTGTTACTTATTGTGAGGTTTTTCCCTTTTATATTGGCTTGCCTGACTATAATAGTAGGAGAATTGGAGGTTTCTGAAAAAAATATCTATTGATCCACAGAATTTTTTTTTTTTTAGTTCATAACAGATGTTAACACATTAAGTCCTGAGCCCAATTTAGCGACTAGACCGAAATATTTGATTTCTTTGATATGCTGACACCCAATGATTTATACAATTTTGCGAAATAATGTGCATATTTAATTGCATTGTTTTATGATCTTCAGATTCAAATTTATTATCAGAATATAATTTCTTAAATGTATATCATCAGTCAACAATGACTAATATAGCCTGAACGGAAATTAAGTTGTCTGTTAGCAGTTACTGATGTGGCCTGATTACTAGTACAGTCAGTCATCGGTGACTAACGTGATTTCGAATGAAAACTTCATTGTCATTCACTAGGGATTGACTTAGTGTTAAGATTCTTATTGAGTTCAGAACCTTGAACACAAAGAGAAAACTATCGCACTTAATATACATGGTATTTTTCCGTTAGCCGGGTTCAATGTCGCCAATTGTGAACCATCCGCGAGCCAAGTCGCCAAGCGAAACAAATGACAAACCAATCAACAAAATTCTACAATATTTGGGGATTTTTTTTCTTTCTTTTTGGAATTGGCTAACGAAAAAGTACCATATATATATATTATAATTCACGTAACACGTGTAGTAAATAAAAAAGAGTTCACCCTTTAAAAACTTTTTTATATTTATTATAAGAAATATTCCTTCTCTGTAATTCTACATAAAAATTCAATTTTGAAAAGTTTTATAATATATTTATTCACACCTTCACAGAGAAAGAAGGTAAAAGTAAACAAGCACATAAAAAGATAATAATGTCTTTGTTCTCAGCTTCTAGGTGAAAAATTTATTTTTATGCGTTCGTTCTGCAATGGAGTGTCCATTTCCATTGCACTTAAAATGTTATGATATGCTTTGTTGTTATTTAAATTATTTAGTTCAAAACGGGATACTTTAATTGAAAGCAACTTCAAGTCTTTCACTAAGAATTAAACTAAATAAAAAAGCGTCATAAAAATACCCAGTTTCTCTCTACCTTTTTTAAAAATCTTTTTAGATAGTCAATTCCATTGTTCATATTTTCAATATTGCTTAAAAATGCACACAAAAATGCAAATATTTTCATGTAGGGATGAAATTATGAAACAAAAAAGATTTATATTATTTTATTCTGAAAGAGTAATCTTAGTTCTGCACATATTTTTATTTTATATAAACTTGAAAAAAGGAATAGTATTTTATTCTGAGTGAATAAAACTTTTATAACTATGTTTAAATAAGAGAAAATATGTGAGAGCTAGCGCGCAGCAAAGAAATGTCTTTCAGACTCATCAATTATCATATTATGTATTTAGAATTTCATATTATACATAAATATGGATTTAACACAGGAAGGATTTTCTTGCGTCAACACAATGTGAAATAATTTTAAAATTATATAAAAAAAGGATTAAAATGAAATCTGCTATGGATATTTCAATATATCATGTCAGAGTATCATTTCCTGAACGGCCAGACACCACGTGATCGTGCAAGTTCAATTATATTTTTGTTCATTTTAGTTGTTTCATTGAATGAGTCACTTTAGTATTGTAAACAATCCAAAAGAATTTGTCTCGCATTAATTGTTTTTTAAAAAAATATCGCATTTCCTGTTTATTTCATTTCATATAATCACGTGCTCAAAATGACATTTTTTCTGGGTTTTATTTGCGGTAGTTATTAACTTATTTTTTTTAATCAGAGTTTTTGTAAATGCAATGGCAACGTGTTATTAAAAACTGATTTTGTGAGATGTTTGTGAAGATAATAAAATTTCTATTTTTCGCCCACGAATTTTTGTTGACGCCAGAAAACCTCATTCCCAAAACAATATCATGTTCTGACATGATAAAAATGCTTTTTTGAAATAAATTTTGTAGGATTTAAATCTTTGTTTTCCTTTTCATCGGCTTTCATTGAATATCTGATACCAACACATGAAGGTAGCCGAAGTTTTTTGAATTAGGAATTCGTCACAGATAGAATTTTTAAAACACTCTTATTTTTTTTAAAAAAAGTAAAAACTACTTTTTTTAAAAGCACTCTTTTCCAGATTTCCTGCTGTAAGATTACTACTGCAAGAAAAATAATGTTATAATCCCTATTGTAAAATATGTGGAAATGTTTTGGTATCATGTTATAAGTGACGGAAAATGGCTAATCAATTATGAAGGACAACAAAGTAAGAAATATCTTTGTTTCTCATTGCAGTTAATTTTGAGTTTCCTTTTAATTAATTAAGACAATTTTTCCAAATAGAATGAATTCTTTGATATATCCTAAACGTAAAAATTACTTTTATAAAATATCATAATATACACAATTTTCTAATCAGTTGAAACTTTTTTAATATGCAGCTAACTAATCAAATATGGGCTAACAAGACAATTTACTTTCGAAAGAGTGGTATTCTTTTTGTAATGCTCTTCTGAAATAAATGAAGAATCAAAACATATTGGCAAATATAAAAATAATACATGCTAGAAAAAAATAATACTCATAATAAGAGAATTATCAAAAAAAAAAAAAGCAGCCCGCAAAACATTTTACATTAAAAAAGAGAGACAAAAGAGTTGACTTAAAATTCTGAGAGTGTAAATGGCAAAAAATTCACTTGTCAGAAGATCTCTTAATTGTATTTTTTCTAAAATTAATAAATATAAACTGTTACAACAACTGTCACGAAAACTTTCATTAAACCATCACTTGCGTTTCATGTAATTTAAATTTACAGAACATCTATAAAGCAGCTTAGATTTAATATTAAGTTATACAGAGTCCTAAGAGTCCTCTAATTTTTGAACAAAGAAAATAATTCATCAGTGTCGAACTTTGTTTAAACTCAGAGCTGGGAATTTGAGACAAGTGGTAGATTTACAAGTCCCCTTAATAGTTATTTTATGCCAAAGGTCGGTAGAATAAGGAGAGACCACAAATGAGTCGATTAAGTAAGCCTTATTTCCTTGGTTGTTAAATATATAAGTCAATTAAATATACAGATTCTGTAAATGAAAAAATATTAGGATAAAACTTTAATATTTCATCAAGTATTGTTGGTCAGATTTCCATTTGTTCCATTTCATTCACATAGTTATTAGAATATTAATAAATGCTGAATGATTGATTCAATAATGCTGTGTACAAATATGGAGGCCAGAAGTCTGGAGTCGTAATAAATAATGAAAGCAAATACATATTTACAAACTTAATAAAATAAAAATAATAAATTTAAAATAAATCATAACGTCAACTTAAAACTTTAAAATGTGCTGTAATTAGAAAAAAAATTATGATAGTTTTAATAAAAGGGTATCATAATATGCACTCCATAGGGTCGCGAAAGATTTCATTTCGTCCGTCTTACCGCTATAATTAGGTATTATCGTTTAGAAGCATTTTTACTTTCAACTCAACCTCAAATACATCTCTAACTTGGGATTTCTATAGCACACATATCTAATATATGTATATTTTTACCCTTCACTTAAATTTATCTACATATTTTGGAGTCGTTGGGAGCAAAATTTGAAGAAAACTTATTAAGAAGATTGGATTTATATAGCGAACAAATTATTTGTGCATTTCAATTTTTATTACATCACTGTCCAGACTTCTGCATCTACAGAAAAGGCTGAACTGCACAGATGCAATAGATTATTTTAATGAATAACATATTAATTATCACAAAAAATTCACTTAAAATCACCATTATGCTTCACAGTATTTATAAAAAAAATTCGAAAAAAATTTATTTGGTAGTTTCAATTTTGGTAGCTTTGGTAGCTTTAAATTTTAGTAGCATTTGGGATTTCAGCCTGATTTATATGATTAATCTAAAATTTGTTAAGGAATTCGAGTAGATAATATATGCATAGATCATTCACTCTTACGATATAAAGATTCATATGCTCTAAAACGAGTTGTGTACGAGAGTATTAGAGAAATTTTTTGTAGAAAAATTGTTGATAACTTGAAATTAACATTGTAAAATAATATTGAATAGTAAAGTAATACTGAGTGAGTTTTTCATTCAAGAAAAGAATATCATTGTGCTTTTGACAAATAATAAATATTTTTTCTTTCCGATTATTGTTGCTGATTGGAAATAAAAATAAGGAATAATATATATTATTTATTATTCCTTATATAAATTATAGGGAATAAAATAAGATACTTAAAATTGTTTCCTTAATTTTAAAAGAATGCCTAATTTTTTAGATCACCCTCTCCCTATATATCTTGTTCAAATTTTCATTCGTTAATAAAATACTTTTTATTCCTCCTATAAAATTCAAGTAAATTTTTTAAAACTTGTAGTAGATGACACTTGACATTAATACAGTTTTTTCAAATATTAATTCATTAATATTTTTACTAATTAATTAAAAACTAACCTTCTTGCCAAAAATCTTCATTAGCCCGCCTCCAAATAAGTATAGAATACAGTTTGTTTTCCCCCACACTAATGAGGTTAAGCTTAACATGTTTTCGGCCGATTAATTTAAACGATTATGTTTATTTTTATAATGTTTGAGGCATTTAAAATTAAACATTGTTATGAATCGATTTCTCCCATTCATTTGAAGTACTTTCGAATTAAAATAATATAGTA
>JAOUZG010032472.1:1584260-1595842 GCA_026289955.1 Argiope argentata | reverse complement strand
ATATATATATATATATATATATATATATATATATATATATATATATTCCCAAAGCCAAACGAGTAAAATTTCAGTTTATTTTTTTCTCCACATTCAAGCGACTCTGTTTATTTCCTTATTGCTTCATGCATTACAAATTAAACATTGTTAATGAATCGATTTTTCGGATTTATTTTGAAGTACTTTGAATTAAAATAAAACAGAATAAAGGAAATTAAAAATTTCTAATCTGCATTACGTTACTCCAACTGGTGTAGAAAGTTTCTCGTATTTGCGTTGTCACAATTGGCATTGGAAATTCACGTATGCACAGTGTGTTCAGATTTATTTTGTAACGGATACATATTTCAATCTGTTTTGGCCAGATATAATTTTTGATCAATTATTTATATTAATTGTAATTATTTAATAAAAAGCAACTAAAATAAAAAATTTCTTTGTTCACGTAAAAAAGAATAAATTAAAAAGCGTTTGATTTTATAATACCTGTTTTAGTCAAAATAAAGAGGCAATACGCTGATTGGAATTTTGACTTACGACGAAAGAACGAACATTGTGAATACTAGCCAAAACAGATTAACAGGGAAGTGTGAAATAAATCATATGAAATTTTTTCTACATTCAAGAACCCATAATTTCTTTTGAAATACCTCTTTTGATTAGTTATTTGTGCATGCGATATATCCTTATTAAAGTCTACAACGGGATATATCTCGTTTTATGAATAGATTACTTCACTTTTTTAATGGATGTATATTATTTAGCTGACCCAGATGAGTAAAATAGTTTGTAGCAAGCTGGGAGCATTTACTGGAGACGTTTAAGTTACATAAAGTCAAATGAAATCTAAGTAGCAAGGATAACCGGAATATGAGAATGAAAAAAAATTATATATATATTTTTTCTTTTAGCAAATATTATAAATTCTGTATTTCATCAGAAATTTAAAAATAATAATGAATTATCCTGAACATGAAAATTTCTATCTACTATTCATAAATCTTCCAGAAAACCAAAAAAATATTTAAATGCATAATTTAAGTTTGTAATAACAATCCTCTATTTCATACTATTCAATTCGAGCTCGTATCATGTTTTTATGTTATATATATCCTAAAATGACCGTATATGTTTGGTAACCTGAGCATATTTTGAAAATAATGGTATGCGTACAATTTTTTTACACTTATAGTCCTTTACTTTAGATATAAAATAAAATAATTGCTAATTATAATCTTTTGTGGATTTTTATCCAATAATATAAAAATTTTATAATCACATCTTAAGTAATAAGCTGGATAGAAAAAACGGGAATTCTATTTCATAGCAAATTCACAACTTTTTCATCGCATTGTTCATTTGTCAAATGCATTCCGAAATGTAAAAGTAATAAATTGTGGTGAAATGATTTAAATCTCAGTTTTATTTTTAATAAAAAGTGTACCCATTTGAAAAATTGCACTGGCATATTATATCATAGTGAAGAATTCCCAAAACAATCATTAGTTCTTGGAGGCATTGTGGTTAAGTCTCGTCATCACAACCGCAGGATTCCAGGCTCGAAATCGAATATCACCAAAAAAACTAGCTTATAAGCGTATCTGGACCATGTTAAATTCTTTGTATCGAATCTTCCAATTAATTTGTCGAAGAAGCTTGGAAAAGGAATTGCAGGCTCGGGTATTTCATTTGTCCAAAAATTATGAAATTAATCCCACATAAATTTATCGTTGCTCCAAAACTAGACATAAATATGCGTAAAAGGAATCGTGCAAGGAAAAAGGAAAGACGCTAACAGGTTCCTACTGTTATCTTGCTTTAAAAATGGAAATGCTGGGAATTATTTATTCAAGATTAAATCTTTATAAATAGATATGCATAATACTTCGACTTTTTTAAAAAAATATCGATAAATATGATTCTAAAATATAGAGCAGAATTTTTTCTGCTATAAATTGTACTCATTTTCTTAAATTTTTTAATTAGTTGCAAAATATGTATTATAAACGTATGATTCAAAGAATTATACAAATTCTTTAAATATTTTAAGAACATTATCTCAGCCGGCTTTCTGGCACAGAGGTAGCGCGTCTTCCTCGTGTTCTGGTAGTCCCGGGTTCGGGCATAGTTGTTCTTCTGTGTGCTATCTGTGAGGTGTGTGACTGTGGCCCCCTGTACAAAGGGGTTGTGTAAGCAAATGTGGTGAGTGTGTAGTTAAGTCGTACTCTTGGCCCTAGTTGGCGCTACTTCAAAAATAAGAGACACTCCTTTCGGCTTAAATCTGCTAGTGTATCAGCAGAGGGCTTGTCCATAGGCAAGTGCCATTAGTAACAACAGCAACATTATCTCTAAAAGCGGTTAACTTCATTAGCAGATATGTTTCGCCATCGCATCAAAGGATGCTTTATCCTTTCTTTCGTTTTCATCATTTTAATTCTTAACTAGATCTTCTTTCAGAATAAATGCTCTTAATAATTCCTTCAGTGAATGTTTGAAAGAAATACGAAATCAAAATATATAGACTTGAATTTCATCACTTATTAAACACTTCATAGTTAACCTTAACAAGTACTAAAAATTAAATATAATCTTGGTGAGCAGATGATAAATAAGAGAAAAATGTTGTTTTTGACAAAGCAAATGATCTTCATAGAAACTTCATACATCCTTATGAAAAATATAAAACATGCCTTTACATTAAAATTGTGTTAAACAGCACTTCTATTCAAGAATAAACTTGTCTATGTTTTCAATAACATGAAATATTTTTAAAAAATGAAAAAAGTTTTGCCTTATTTAGAATTTATTTTGGTAAAGGTTACTTATAGTGTGCCCCTTGCCGCGCCAAGGATGCCAAGTCGCCAATAAAGATGGTGGACACTGTAAACAAACACTTTTAAGGGTTAGTGACGGTTACGACTTTTCGCAATATAATGATGATTTTTTAATCGATAAGCATTGTCTTTTTATTATTATTTTTTCAGGCCCGGTGCCTTCAACAGATGCCTCCGGCATCTGTTGAAGGCACCGGGCAAAATTTTTTAACTTAAAAAAACATCCTACGGCTTCGCTATGCCCGGGAGCGGGAAACTAGTAGCTTCGCTAGCACATTGAACATAAGGAATGTTCGGATAACATGAACAGTAAATAATAAATAATTGAGGAAGACAAATATGCAAAAAGAATGGATTTAATTGGAAATTTTAAAGACATAATGTACAAACTTGAAGTATTTAATTTGTTGTAAAAAATATTCCAATCATCCTTCATCCATTTATCAGGTTCGAAATGACCACTGACCTGTCATCCATTCTTGAATAAACGCCGAAAAAATAACTATCGAAGAAAACAAACGAAAGAGCTTTAAAAGAATGACGAGAAATGCGAATAATTCTATTGTAGACGGTTTTTAAAGAAAGAAACCAGACGACTTCGTAAAGAAGTAAAGCAGACGATTTTGTGAAATCGCATACTGAGAATTAAAATGAGTAAAGGAATAAATATTTTACAATCGCATTAAAAATATAATTGAAACTTCTTATTAACTATACAAAAAATCTGAATTATAATACAGATCAAAAATAAAATATTTAAATGATATTATTTTATTTTTAATTTAAGTTTTCAGAAAAGAGTTGAAGCTCATGTACAACTCGACCATTGTTGAAAGAAGTAAACAAAACATCATTAGGGTTACTACAAGAGCTATGTTTTGGGTTGCCATATTGGCGACAAACTCGGGGGCACACTAATGACCATTTTAACCTTTATTTTGACTTAAAAGTATAAATTACTGTTTTAATCGTGTTCTGTTTTAAGATGGCTTTCCCACTTGCAATGCATTCTAATTCAAAAGGTTAAGAAGATAACATTCCATTCTATGCATTTCTTTTCAGTTAAAGAAGCTTGTGAAAAGCCTCAGAAAAATCAATGTCTAGTTATCTGATACTTACAGCGGAAATTTAACGTTAAACTATTTTCATTGCTTGGTGTTGACGGTTTAAATAATGAGGGTGATCTCCTGCAAAGAATCTAAGAAAGATAGCACCTCTAACACAATAATTTCAGAAATGAATTGAAATGATGTATATAGAGGCAGTTTGAAGGAATTATGTGTATTCAACAATCCACAAAATTATTTTAATCCATAAAAAATATGTTAAAGATTGTATTTACAAAAAAAAATGCATATCGCAATATTATATACAATTTTATAGAATTAATATTGAATTTGTCAAAAAACTTTCAAGTTTTAATGAAAAAATTGAAACAATTTATTTTCTCTAATCTATTGTGAAATCAGAAAGAAACAAAGACCTATCTGAAATTCCAAATCAGTAATACTATTCGTTAAAATATATCCAAATTTGGAAACTTTTCACGAGTTACTAAATATACAACTAGCATTTTTAACTACCATAGTATTTTGGAACGGAATAGGACATTTTTAAAATCAATTCATCATCCTAATTTCAGTTGCTTCCTTGCTTTAATCTTATTGGCTACTATAAAATGATGTTTTTGTGATTATATCTCATCTTTGAGACAGAAGATTCAAAACTTGATTTCATAAAGATTCGCAAATCCGTTGGCTTAGTGCAAGTTAACTCTTTGCACCCCTAAAAATAATTAGATGCAAAATTTTTCACCCTAATACAAATATTTGTTTATTGCTATGAAAAATAAATATATATAATTCTTTTAAATCGAATTTCTTTGAAAAATTAATCTACATCTCTTAACCATTATGTGGGCGTTTTTAACAAATTTGAAAAATAAATAAATAAAACGTCAAAATGATGCACAGTCTTGAATGGTGAGTCAGAGGCACCATCGGAGTGCAAAGGGTTAAATCCATTGTCTCGTTTGTTGATATGATGCACATTGTATAAAATGTGAATTTACTGAAGGTGCACTGTTAGATCAAAATGAAAACCCATGTCTTAAAAAAGGCTTCATTAAACTTCAAGTTTCTAAGATTTTAAACATACATTTGTTGCAGTTTGGCCTAAATTGATTCTTTCATCATTAAACTTACATCCATCCATCCGTAAAGCTTCAAAAAGGGAAGCGAATTTGATTTAAATAGATTGTTGACAGCTAAGACACGCAAATGTTTTTTTCCGTCGTTTATCAGTATAAGTAACTGTTTGTATCATTTTTTCAACTGTAATCTTTTCTTTTCTTTTCTTTTTTCTTTTTTCGAAACTGCTATCATGTAATGATCACATTTCTAACTTGATTTATTTCATGTTTTCAAAATTAAATTTAAAACTGATTTTTCATTCACTTCTTTAGACGTTGAAGTTTAAAATTTTGTATATTAGTGTGTTCTTGGTGCAATTGAACTATTTAAAATTTATCCAAATTATCTGTTAATAGATAAGTTAGAATAATTTTTTCCAGTCGATGGGTAAAGTCGATTTTAAGATTCCTCATTATATACAATAAGGAATTACAAATTAAAAATATATTCAATAAAAAAATTCTATTTTTAGTGTACTAAATTAAATGCGTATTTAAGAACTCTGTTTTTTTTTAAAAAATTATTTTACAAGCCATAACAAAATATTTAATGAACCTCGTATTTTTATTGCGTTTTAACAAGGCTTCCACGAAAAGAATTTCATTCACTGAGCTCAGTGTTAAGCCATGTGATGTTTAAATATCGAGTATATTACATAACACAAAGAAAAAACGAATTAAAACTGCATCAGGGCCACCGTTTACTATGTTGATGATGTAATGACTGTTTATGACCTCTTCTTAGTCTATTTGCAACGAAATGTCAACACCGCTTTAATTAATTTATTGGAGATATAAAGGTATATCTATGACATAAAAATTCTGATTGGTAACATTTAAACCAGTTTCGGGTTATTAATAACTCCATTACGTTCGTAAACATCTTATTTCTTTTAGGAGCATGTGCCATTTTTATTTATTATTAAAATTTTGAGTAAATAATGAATCTTTGTTTTCCTTCATTATTAGGACGCCATAATTTTTACCCTTCAAATCTTTTTCTGAAATTGTAATTTTTACATTAGGCAAATGTTTTGTCTGAAATGAGAAATAAACATATTACTTATATTTACCACAAAAAATTCTGGAACCTTTTTCCAACTTTAAGTATACAATATTTAACTGCATCATAGTCTATCCAGATTCACTAAAGCATGTTTAAAATACCGTTAATCAGAGTTACTTGAATATACTGTTTCCAGATTCCGGATGCATTTCTTTAAAAAAATCGATATAAAAATAGGCTTAATCCGATTATTCTGTAATCTGTATCCATTATATGTTTTATGTTTATGATAATTATTAAAATATTTTTACATTCTATAATACATAAAAATAATAATAATTAATTGTTTCAAGTACTCTTAGGTTGGATTTCTTGAACCCATATTTTATTTCTTTACATTTGTTGGATTTGTGAAAGACACGAAATGAAGTACACGTTACAGAATATTACTCCACTAAACTCTGGTAAAATTTCGTAAAACCTGGTGGGGTTCAAAATTTGCAGAAGCCTCTAGCCATGCGGACAAAATAACTTCGCTCACTTCATTAATGATAAAATGTAATTAATATTTTATCGTTTTGGATTTTAAATAACTTTCTATTATTCAAATACCGTAACGCCGCAATGTTAATGATTTATGATGAATATTATAAAGCAATATACAATTTCCGCAATATTTTTTTTCAATTTAAAGAAATGTTCTAGACACATATTTTCTACTGAATAACAATATGTTTTGCTTTCGGAGGAATGTTCTTCACTAACACACATGCATGGCATATAAACTAAAATTTCATATTAGTTAAATTTAGAATATTTGAATAAGCCATGAGTACTGGTCTTCCCGGAGCTTTCTCGTATACTTTTTTAAATGAATTGGCATATTATTAGCTGATTACTATTGACAAGAAATATTCTTGCAATAGTTGTTTTTTTAACCATTAAATGTTTGGATATTGTTAAGGCACAATAATTAGAACATTGTATGTAGATTTTGGACGTCAATTTTCTGATCTATTAAATCCAAAATTTGTCACAGAAGTACAATTGTTATTAAAAAATTCATTGCCGAATTTCCTACATTTCTGTCATTGCGTTTTTGATGCAATGTGTTTTAAGCTAAAGCAAGCTCAGAACTAGTAATAGACGAGCAGATGGTTCAAACTCGTAACAGATTCGTTTGCACTTTCATGGGTATATACAATTTTGATATTGAAATGTAGTAAATATTTAAAAAAAATGTATTTATATCAAGAAAAAGCGTCCTATAGTAATGTCCTTAATTCTAAAATAAATCTATAGCTATATTATTCCAAAACATTATTCTTAATAATCTTATTTACAAGATAGATCGACAACCATACTAACAAATAGATGTTCGCTTTGAAATTTACTAAGATCTGATGAAGTCTTCTGTTTATGTAATTGCGTTGAAATAATATTGTTACAATCTAAGAAAATAGAAAAATTACCAAAGACAATGTAATTTGTCGAATGTTTTCAAGATATATAAACAGCACACAGATTTTTATGAATCCCGTTACATTTTAGCCATTAAAGTTTATTGTCTCAAAACGTTTTACTCCAAACAACTATTTTTCCATTATTTTTTGGAAAGTCTGCAGATATTTGCCCACTTTCGAAAAAAAACCATCGAATCTTTTATGTTGCTAATCTTATTCTGCAACAAAGAGCTACTTTTAACAAGCATTGCTAGTTTAATGCCCAGTATTTCAATGAAATTATGTCGGAATAAACAACATTGAAAGAAAAGATCGTAATATCCTACATATAGTCAACACACTCCAAGGACATGAAAGCCGTATAAAGAAAAAGAAAAAAAAGCGCGAAGGCATAAGTATGCAGTTAGAATAAATAAAGCTATTCATGACACGCTATTTGTTACCTGTTAAGAACAGCAATTTGAATTTGGAAACTTATGAAAAAAAAGTTATTATATTTTTTTTAAAACATATATCACACTAAGCAGAATAATAAAGACTAAAAATTCATTAAAAAAGTTAAAGAGATGGAATAATAAATATTAGTTAAAATAAATCTCGAGTTTACATAAAGAACTTCATTTGAATAGATGCAAAGTTGCAACAGAAAGAAATTTTAAAAAAAATTGCAATGATAGATAAATAATTGTCGACAGAAAGCCTGTTACAGAACATGATAAGGAGAAAGTAAAATTTACTCTACAAATGCTGAAGTCATGATGATTTCCATAAAATTTTATTAGGAACTGATTTTTAAAATGGGAGTTCAGATTTTTAAAAATTTCAAATTAAAAGCAGTAACATTTTGAATTGGAGCTGTAGTTTAAACGAGCTTAGCTTTCAAGAAAGAATATTTGGATAGAAAAATAAGTAACAAAAAATTTAATTATTGCTAAGTTTTTAAGTTTTTCTTTTTTAATAAATATCTTCTGGATGATTTATTTCTCTCTTTTTTGTCTATTATTTTATAAAACATGCAGTCTATGATATATTGTACACATTATAAAAACAGTTACTTATAACCGAGAGAGGTTATAAAAATTCTAATAAGGTTTAAATCAATCAAATAGAAAAAAATAGAAATTTGATCTTTTTTATTTACATTTCTGCGCTTATTTGGGGGGGAGGGTATTTGAGCAAATGATACACATGGCAAATGATAGATTCATTCTACGCAGATAGCTAAAATACTTCAAGCAGAAAATAATATTAAAGGATTAAAATATTATATTTATTTCAATGAAAACTCGAAACAAAATTTAATAGTGTAATAAAGACAAAATTCATTTGCTCTTGCTTACATATGTGTATGTGTGAGCGCGTGTGTGTATCAATTCTCTAAAGACCGAGGTACGTTTTTTAAAATTTTAAATAATTTAAAAATAAGGTAGTATTTCTATCATAGTTCACGAGAATATTGAACAAAAATGGTTTTTATACTTTTTTAAAGTTTTTAATATCATTTTAAATTATATCAATTTACCTATAGCTCAATCTTTCCTTGAATTAAAAAATAATTATTTGTATGGTTTCATAAGTTGATAACTATTTTTTGCATAATTTTCAGGAAAGCTTTCATTACAAAAAAGATTTTCCAATAATTTTCACTATCTCATCTGATATTTAATCTTTCGTTTTTCTTCCATTGCTCAAAGACAGGGATTGAAAATTATATTTTCAAATTCTTTGGCAATGCCGTAGTAACATTTTTGCTGATTTTGTTTTATTCTTTTTTATATATAATTTAAGAATAAAATCCATTGAAATATTAAATTATATCTAATGATAACATTTGGGATTAATTTTTATTGCAATTTTTATTCAATTTTAGTTAACTTTTTATTTACAAAATAATATTTTACAATCAATTTTTAATTTTATTTTTGAATTATTAAAGAAGTTTTTCTGAAGACGAAGACTATGACAGAAAAAAAGACAAATAATTAAAATAATTTAATTAATGATTAAAGTTTTTTAAATTTCTGCCTTTAGTTGATATCTATTGTTACTTTTTATTCAATAATTACAATTAACATGAATAATTAATTAAAAAAACTTATCGATCTTCGAAAGACTTGAACACGCATTCTTCACCTTCAAGTGAAAAATATTGAAATCCTCGCATTTGACCGATTGAGCTACTGCCTATCGATTTCAATTCTAGTTACGAAATGCTATAACTCTATTTAAAGTATTCAAAATTAATTGCATTTAATTAATGAATAAATATTTGAAAAAACTGTATTAACATAAACAGTCATCCACTACGTTTTAAAAAATGTATTTGAAGTTGAGTAGATAAATAAGAAGTATTTTATAAAAGAATTAAGATTTGAACAAGACACACACACACGCACGCATAGGGAGAGTGTGAACTAACAGTAGAAATTGAAAAATAGGCACTTTTAGCATGTATTAGTCATATCAGCATGATTCAAAAGTATTTTTAAGCACCGATATTATAGAAAGGATTGACATGCGGTTGGATGAACTCACAAAATACATCTCTGTTGATACCTAAGTTTTTAGGTTTACCAGTTAACAAATCCTCATGTGACGTCACTTTCGTCGTCGTTAGCCGACGAAAGTGCTGACGATGTTTTGCCGTGTGATAGGGCCTCAATTTAATATTAGAATCAAGTGTTTGAGAAGTAAGAATATGAACTGCATAAAGCATCGCGCAATCAAATGCTAAGCAATGAGAAAAGTTACGATTTCCACTTAGAGTAGTAATCCTAAAGAAGATCCATGCCTACAAAGAACAGATTAGGTGCAAGGCAGTTTACCTAACACGGCTTAAATTACTTACTCAGTTTTAGATTTAAAATTACTAGCTGACACAACAGGGATATCAAGCTATCCACTCAAGATTTTATTGAAATTGAAATCAGTATTCCAGACGAATCATTTGATCGCCTCAAATATGAGATGTCATTAAGATAAGACACAGATATAAGACTTTGATAACGTTAATTTCTTTTTATATCATAAAAATAATACTATAAACAGACATTTTTTTTAAATTTTGAACAGAGAAATACAAATTATTTACCTAAATTAACAAAATACTGATCCCTGTCATTTATATTAATTCTAGAATAACCTAGCCCAACTCTGACGGTGGAATCTTAAGGTAATCCAAAATAAATGAAAAAAAAAGCAGCCATAAAATTCATGACCGTAAAATAAAAACTATGTATAAATATTATGAATAAAGCACCTGATTAGCCATTTTATCTCCCGATAACATGTCATACTTTCCTTTTTTATATACCCGGTGACAAAATCATCGAATAATATTACATTTCTTTCAATAATCAAATAATTAATATTTTTTTTTATTTTTTGAAGTGTGTTTTGAAGTTATTAGTTATTTTTAGAAGTATTAATACTTACACAGCTTTTCACTTTTATACATAGTGAAGTACGTTCGATAAATATAGCAAGGATTCGAAATCAGAAAATAAAATACTGTGACATAATCACTGAGCTCAAAATAGAAATGCTCAAAGATCAGCCTTTCTTAACTTATCGACAAAGCAAATACCTTTTTTTTCTTTTCTCGTTCGTTGGAAAGGCTATTGGATATATACAGTTCTATTTTCTCCTAACAAATATTTGCTTAGAAAATTTCAAAAGGAACAGCTTTAAAACCTCAAGGTTAATATGTGTATGAATCATTATGTAACTTTTCCCGATTTTATCTTCTAATGAAAAACGTCATATTATGTTACGTTTATGATTTATGGGAATTTCCATAGAGTCAGAATAAACAAAGAGTTTTCAAATAACAAAAAATCAAATAAGCTTTCCTGTTTGTTTGTTTTTTGAAAATTTTTACTATAAATGACTTTTTTTTTTCAAATTCAGAGCATGTAATTATTAAAATAAAACAATGTCGATTTACTCACTTTTTGCATCTATATGTAATAGAGCCTTATATGTCAATTTGTTGCTTTTCAAATAAGCTAGGGTCTTAAATAATCTATAGAATGAATCTCTGAATCACTAAATGAAAAAATTCTTTCACTTTGCTCTTGTTTTCTAAT
>JAOUZG010032472.1:1530438-1564260 GCA_026289955.1 Argiope argentata | reverse complement strand
TCTGAGACAGAAAGAAAATTATTTTATTTGAGAAAGGAAATAAGAAGCAACACAATATGCCTGCAGCCGATTTATGTAAATCTTGAGACACCGTCTAAGCATAATTAATAGGAAAATCCGCCCTTTGGAATTCATAATGCGTGAGTGGATTTCAGTATTATTTGACCTCACACTTCTTCCACTAGAAAAACATTGATCTTTTTTTATATCTTCGATTAAATAGCAGTTTTTATAGAGTTTAAATATCGTCTGCGAACACTTTGAACTTTATTTTTATTGCTTAGAGACCACTTCAGACGTTATAAATTAATGTGTCAGTAGAGAAATGAATAAAAAGCATAAACAATAAATTCGATATTTCTCTTAGAATGTTAATCATCGACAGGTTCGAAATGAAAGCAGCAAAATTAAAAAAATATATAAGCTTTCTCTATTCTGCGAAAGTTTTAACATAAATATTTAATAAAAAGAAGTATGAAATAATAAAACCAACAACCGAAATAAATTCGTTTTATTTACTGAATCGATCCCAAAGCATTCTTTTTCAGTTTAATTTATAGTCCAAATTTTCTCTTGCGATATTCTCAGTATCCGATTTTTATCATAATTCGGTAAATAATTACATAAAAATTGTAAAATCCTAGGAAAACATACCATCTTTTATTTGAAATTTTGAAAAAAATATAAGAGTTACGCTTTCATTTCACTTTAATAATAAATATTATCTGCTTCCATCTGAGTTTATAGAAATTTCACTGTCTCATCGATATGCATCAGCATAAGCCATCTTACCTTCCAATTTCTCGTTTTAATTCTTTTCCTTAATTTATATTTGATTTTTTCCATAATGATTAATCTTTGGGTTATAAATCTCTATTAAGTTAGATTGTATTGATATCGCAGAAGGGGTAATTCTGAGCGTAGCTTTTTTTTTGGGGGGGGGGAGTAAAAAGCGCAGGCAATGGTTTTGGAAAACTTATCTACACCGTGGAAGAAATGTGAATCAGTAAAAATCACCTTGCATTTGAATTTCTAGTTCTTATTACAATATTATCGGACATTGAAAGAAATAATTTTATTTATAATTTTAAGTCTCCAGCTTACGGTAAAACTATATACCAAAACATTAAAAAAACTAACTTGCATCTGCAAATATTATTAGATCTGGCATTTATCATAAGAATAAATAATTTTTTAGAGAAATCTTTCCCGAAATAAGATTTATTGAATAAATAAATTCTGAATGCGAAATTAAAACATGGAAATAAGTTCGTGATATTATTCTGTAAGAAAACGCTTTACCTAAAAAATATTTTGTAAATTTTGTAGATTCATCAAAATTAACATTCGAAATCTTTAAAAAGGATTTTTCGTAAGGAATCCATTTCATTAAAAAAGCTAAAACCAACAATCATGAACCATTTTGATGATTTAAACAAGCATGAAGTTATAAACTGCTTTAAAAATTTAGAAGCAATTTTCGAAAAGGACACACTCTTTGAAAAACGAATTTACAGATTAGAATGAATCGAATAACAGCAGTTAAAAAGGACAAAAGAGCTCTTCGCTTTAGAATTCTAGGAAACTATGAAATCACAGAGGTCTGTACTTTCAGAATCTGTGCTGCAAGAATCTAAGCTTTGAAAATAGCAATGAGTTCAGTTACTCAATTTACTCTTAAAGACTTCATAAAGATTCTTGCAGATGAGAAAACAAAGCGAATTTAAAATTTATTGAATTCATTTAACAATGCTCAACATTTTAATAATTTGTTCCATATTTTAGTAAAATATGATACTTTTAGATCAAATTGTGTTATTTGCATTTATAACTATAGAATTCATTAAAAAAACGTTTTATTTCAGAATTCACAAAATTTCTACTCAAAGCTACATGCCCGGAATTACCTGCCATAGAGAGTAATATAGCGAAAATATGCTTTTTAATACATGGTTATTTTGGGGGGAAAGCAAACTAGCCGGACAAAGAATGAATGTTCTCACTTCCAATTTAATGGTTACTGAAGAGTAAAATTGTTTAGTGAAGAAATCCTTATAATTTGCTATTATAAAAATCCTTCGGGTAAATGGAATTTACACGTTCTTTTCTAAATACGGAGACATTTTAAATAGCTTCTTTAGTTGTTGAAAAGAATTCTTAAGATTTTACAGAACTTTGACAACATGGATAATTATTGAAGTTCAAGGGAGATGGAAGGAGAGAGATGTCAGCCTTCTCCAAAAATCCTTAGACAGTGTTTTTTATCACGGAAAAATTATGATTGCTTGATTAAAAAAGGCTTTTAATAAATTAGTAAATTGGTTTATTTTTATAATTCATCATTTCTGTGTGATCTTACACATCCAATCTTCTTTAAAATATATTTAAAAAAATAGTCTATAATCAATACACCATTGAAATCTTGAGTAAAGCGTAATATATTCTATGCAATTAAATCAAGATGTCGAGTTTAAAATTCTGTGTTAATTTCCTTATTAATATTATATATTGACAAAGAAATTGCATTATATTTCAAGTATATCTATATAGCGAGAAACAGTTTGGATTAAATTTAATGTTAATGGCCGTGAATAACAGAAGCTTTAAGTAACGATTTCCATTAATAATTCCTTTCATTTCCTACGAAATTAATTAGCTAAAGTTTGAAAATATCAGCTTTAATTTTGTATATAAATTGACGTCTTATGGCTTACAAAAGCATCTTTTGCCCTAAACGTCTTATTGCGTGTCCTTATTTGGTGTTTTTTATTGGTACTCGGATTCACCAGAAAATTTCAGTACAGAAGAAAATGTTCATGAATCATACATTCCCTCTTCCTGAAAAGTTAGAATGTGTATCCATAAAGTTACGACTTTTCAATTTTATTCTATAAATAAGTTGCTAGAAATCAGATGGAAAAAATAATTTCTTTTTTTATTAATTAAATTCATATTAATTAATGAAATGAATCAATTACATTTTATTATGTAAACTTAACATTTTTATAATTTTTTATAATGTGAAGACATCCTTACTAATTTGCAATCCAATTACTAAAAAAGCCCCAAAGCTATGAAATTAATATTAAATGAAAGATTAAGTAAAGTTAAATTAAAACTTTTTCTTTAATAAAGGGTAAACTTCTTGAAATGAAATTCCCCCTGTTTGTCATTACAACTGCAATAATTTTCAAATTTTTTTAAAGATAATTTTTGATATTTTTTATTTGAAGTAAATTTTAATTCTAATGATTATATAGATCATATGGCGCACACAAATAAAATGTTAATTTTAAAAAAAATCAGATAAAATATTTTTAGGCACTTAAATAAAAATTATATGACTTAACAGTTTTTATTGGGTATCAAAGCATTTAGACGTATTCGTTTTCTGGTAAAATTTTCTATTAAAATAACATAAAAATTTTCTATTAGTAATTTTATAAATTAATTAAAGGGATTCAAAAATCAATTTTATGATAAGATTCAGATTTCTAAAGATTGTTTTGAAATATATTAAATACATAAACATCAATAACAGCTCTTTAAATCATCCATTTTTCCTTTGAAAGTTTAATGCTTACAATATTTATGAATGAAAGGCATCAGCGATTAGAAACAATCAAACAAGATACACAAAAAAATATAAATGTAAATAGTTTAAAAACGAAACTTTATTCATGCTTTCAAACTCTTTCCTTTATGCGTTGGAAACAATCTGCATAGTTGAATTTTGATTCATTTTGTTAAAGTGACTGACAGTCTATGATGGCTTAAGCGCGTTTAGTTTGCTCAGCTGTTTGTTTAGGTGGACACAGATGGTAAATCGCTCAATTGTTTGACTAAAAGGAATTCTTATAACTGGAAATATTTCTGTCAAATATTTCATTATTGGGATTCCGACAGTGTCGCACTAGCTTAAAAGTAAGCATTACTTGGTAAAAGCAACGCTTTTCGCTGGAAATTTCAGCAAACCGGAAAGTATTCTTTTATTTTTCACTTTGATTATTATCAAAATTATGTTTAAAATCCTAATATGAAAAAGTTAAGGATATGTATTATTTGCGAAAAAAATAAATTACTTATTTACTTAATCATAAAAATAACAATTAATTTTTTTTCTCAAGATTCAAAAGTTAATGAATATAAACGAATTGCCAATTTCTCAAAATTTTTTATTTATTCCAAAATAAATAAATCTTTAATATACTTTTAAATCAAATCAGGATACTTATAGATGTATCTTGTTTTATTGTCATTGCACCAGTAAATTTTTTAAAAATTTCTTATCGAAATTGCTACAATTTTTATTCAAGCAGTTTTATTTAAACAAATTCGACAAGATTTTTAATGCAAGAAAAATTGAAGATAATCGAGAGCTTTCCCTTTTGTGAATAAGATTGAAAATAACAAGTTTAAAAATTGTTTTTTCAATCATTTTTTAAAAATTCTGCCAGATTTCAATTCCAAGACATTAAGTAATAATGTTCATTAAAATTTGTTGCATTTATGAAGGTTTATTTATTTCTTTTATTTATTTATTTATGATTTAATCTCCTTGTGCATATATTTAACGCAATTGTCAATAGAACGTCGACAGTCACCTGGATGTGTCAAAGAAAGATTAGTGTTTCTGAACACAAACGCTCATTAATTAATAAATACTTAATTCAGATCATATCAAAGCCAAAACTGGATTTTAAATAAAAAAGATTAATTACGATGTTTATCTATATGTTATAAATTTTAAATTTTAAATATGTATTAAAGAAAAAGCCTCATACAAATGTAATAAAGTTACAATTTGGAGAGAGGTAAATTATTCTTTATTTAATGTTTCAATATTCCTTAAAATAGTATCTTTTTTAATCCTAAAACCACTTACTTTTTTATGTTCGTACCATTCTTCACCTTATTTCTGTTTCATGATCAGTTAGGTGACAAATTTGCTAATATGAAATATTAAAGTTTTTATATGAAATTTCAAACTTTTCAATAAAGTATCATAATGAATATTTCATTTAAAATAATGGGTTTTGTTCTCCACAACTTTCGATTTCACTGATTAATCAATTTTTAAGTCAGATATATTTTAATTGCAAAAAATGAGAATTCCTTTTAACAAAGACACAACACCTCGAGGATATGCATTAGTGACATCGTAATTATATTAAAAGCATTTGGTTAAGAAACATATTTTGTTTGAAACAAGTGGTAGAATCCATTTTTCCTGGATTAAGAATATTAATTACTTAAATTGTTAATTATCAAAAAATTAATAATTAAGGCTGAATTTCAATAGAATAATATGTTGAAGGAAATGACAAAGTAATTCATAATAACATTGCCTAAATTATACAATTGCATACATATGCAACTCAGGTAAGGAAATTAAATTAAATTAATTTTTTCTGTAAAATTTCAAGCATTCAAGTGTGTAGAAAAATTTTCAAATGCAATTTAAAAAGCTTTTCTGCTTTTTTCTGTTTACAAATGTTTTACTAAAGCAATGTCAATGTTTTTATAACTTTACTGAACAGAAGGGAAAAAATCTATAGAACAGAATATTGATTAAAAGATTATATTTTCTAAATGATACATAATTCTTTATTTGTTATTTAAATTTAATTTCTTTTAATATGATAAGTTATTATGTATTTTTACTAATATAAAACCCCAAATTTTATTTATGCTAAATTTTGCAACTCAGTGTCGATTATTTCAATTCTTGAACCCAAAAGACGGGCACACTTAGTCTTTCATAATTAATAAAAATTTTCTTTTTAGAAAATATTTTTTTTTTTGCTCTGTTTCAAAATGTTGTCCAAAAGATTATAAACAATTAGATTAGCAGGATTTTAAAAATTTACGTATTAATAAGTTGTATCTTTTGATAAATGGTTGAAACTTTCAACTCAGATCTATCTTCCAACACCTGTAAAAGTTAATTTCGTATCTGCATTCAAGCGAAAGTACTTACCTGTCTCTGGGTACTCCTTCTGTAACAGTCTTAATTTCCGTGGACTGGTAGTTGGTGACATGCTGAGCAGCCAGAGCATCCTGCATCTCGGACACTTTCTCTTCTGAATCGGACTGCATGTCTGCGAATTGCAATTGGCCCTTCAATCCTGCAAGAGAGATAAGCAAAAACGTGAGGCAGATGTCATCGGTGTGGATGGGGCTTATCAAAGTTGCAGGTGTCAAATATTGTTCTCAGATATCTCGTAAAACGGCAAGGTAAACCTGGCGCAGGTGAGATATCCATTCGATGAGGGAATACGCGAAGAGATAACGGAGATTGATGAGATTGCAAGTGGTTGAGTTCGGTTGAGGACAAATTCAGTTCATTTGTTTAAAATGACGTTAAAATGAAGATAAAAAAAGTGCGGAATAAAAAATTTAAACTATATTTTATTTATTCAGTTGAAGCATTTATTGATTACATATTGTATAGTCTGATTATTAATTCTTATTTTTTCACCAAATTTTATTTAGAATTTAATATTTAAATTGAAATTTTTAATTGTTTTTATAGATAGAATTTTTATTTTTTTGATAATTTTTTTTGATAAAAATAAAAAGGCATTGCATAATTCCAATGGTTGATATGTTTACATGAAATTTAACAGAATTTTGATAAACCGTTGCAAATTACTTGAATTAAAAAACATCATCCTTTATTTTTGAAAACATTTATTTAGGTATATATACATCGCTCAATTTTTTTTCATCACATTTATATCTTTCTAACATCTGTTGCCCACAATTTAATTTTCAATCAAGTAACTGAATCATGAATTCTGAAATCCTTCACTTAAAATTATAGTAGGGGGGTATCAAATAATATTTGTCTAAATTCCAGAAATCTATATTCATTTAATAACTCTCTATTAGAAATTTTGCTTGGTATTAAAGCAATAGAAATAAGAATCACCTTCATATCGAAGGCCTTTAAAATATATTTCTCTGTGATTTAAAAATATAGTACAATTCAAAACTTTATGGAAAGCAAATATTTCGATTCTTTTTTAGAGCTTTTATTTTTTGCTGCTGTTTATTTTCTGTTATGACTATCTATCTCGGAAACAATGACTACATTAAATCTGCTTTATAACAAAAGCTATTAAAAACTTATTTTATTTTATTTTAAATGGAGAATCTATAGGAGAAATTCACTCACGTACGTAGCTTAAGTAAATCGATGCTGAAAGAATGTCTCCTTAAACCGTTCACAGAAATTATTCAAGGAGCACTTTCTACGGCAACAGAAATAACGTGACAAACGTATTATAGATAATTTATCTGTTTTTGTTGGCTAAGAGTTGAATAAGTTGATTTTCGAAGTTTATAGTCAAGGATTACATTCTGAATCTATCACGTTTACGTTCTTAAAAAATTTGATATTTCTTTCTCTCAATCTTCTTTTTTTTTTCTTCTTCTTTTTTTAAACTTTTCCTTTTGAATCCTTTAATTCTTAATTGCACTTGTTTTAAAATACATTATGAAAATTAATAAAATGATTAGTACTTTGGTATTCATATTTTGATTGTTTCCTTAATATTATTGTCTCAAATCCTTAATGTATATGAGTAATCAATTTATTTGTTGAAAAGAAAAGAAAATTTTGTTCTATTATTTCTGCGATTTTTCTCAGCTTGTTAACCTAGTTAAGCATTAATCCTACGTGACAAAATGATGAATAATTGGCTTTTCATATTAAATTATTGTATTTTGAGAAACAATGATAGCATTAAATTGAAAGAAAATATAATATTTATTATAAGCTGAAGAATGCAAGTCTTACAAGATTTTTGGAAAGTTAAAGTTTTTTTTAATTAATTAAGAAAATTTAAAGACGGAAAAATACATTGTAGCATTATTTATGAGTTCGATATACCTTCACATAATTTTAAAAAATATCAGAAATAATGTTTAATACTTTTAGAAGTTTCTTACCTAATACGTACCTTTAAAAAATAAACTAAAGAAAATGAAAAAGCTACAATCCTTATCCATGTTACTGATAAGATGCGATTAAAAAACTCAAATAATATTACTAATTCGTAGATAATTATCAGAGAGGACAGAATCTCTCTGACTTTCAAATGCATTATAATATGCGTGTAATGAAATGAGCTGTAAAGAAAAAAATTAATGAACTTTCAACTTTTTATAGCATTTGGAAATGTTTCAATGTAAAGACTTTCGAGTCACTGGCATTTAAAAAGATACATTGTTTAATCATTGATCCATGCCGATTGTCCCGTTTTTTATGAAATGAATGACGACAAAACCTGTATTGATTTATAATATACTTCCAATGACACTTTTATCGAAGGTTACAATTATGTCATTCGTTATAATAAGTCTTAAACAATAAAGTTTTTTGTTTATCTCTTTTGTGATTTTTATGTATATGATAATAACAACGCGTAAATCATATCTAATCAAACCCGAGAAAAATACCTTCAATCAGCAACAGTGTGCGAATTATGACACAGCGGTTCTACACTAACTGTCTGACCGAAGCCTTATACTGATTAATATGTGCCCCAAGATATCGATTTTGCTCTATCAAGGATTTCTTACAACCTACCACTAATGAAGAAATATTTGGGATCATAAACCTTTCCGCAATCGGTATCAAATTGCATACGAGTGTGAGTTGTCCCAGAAAACCCCTTAAGGCGGTTTTCACAGATAATTAAACGGCTGTTTGGATTCTTGATTCCAATCTGTGATATTAGAGAAACATCTCTCTAAATATTTATAACACTTCTCGACTGACAGGAAAGAAAAAGGAAGTCGTTAACGAAGAATATGTTTGAGTACAACATTCTATAAAATCTTTCTTCTTATGAGCCGCATACTTTTTTTTTCATAATTATACTAAATATAAATTTAATAAAATTGTGTTTTCTTTGTTATTTTTGCTTCAAAACTATTGTGCAATCGTAATCTTCAGATTTACATATATTTCACGACTCTCTCTTTTTCTCTACTTCAATCGGAAAGTATTATAGGGAAAATAACTGTTAGCATTCATAAAACGATGGGACAATGGTTAAGAAAAACTAAGTATTAGTAAAAAGTTAATAAAAAAATTTCTGTTTGTATAATTGCACCATTTATTTCAGTGCTGTAAGAAATGCATTCTGCAATAATATTTAGAAAAAGTTTTGAATGAGAAAAAAATTTACAGAAATTTATTATTAGTCTTTTATTTATAGGATCATTATTGTAACTATAACAGGAAAAAAAATCAATCTCTGATTTTCGGTGATTGTTGACAAATATTTTTCAGCAAACTGAAAAGTTATTATGTATTAATGAAAAAAAAACGTTTTATTGCATCAAAGTTTTAATCTTTAGTGAAGAAAAAAGGAACAGCAAAAAAATATTAATATTCCAAAATCAAACAACTCGGTAAAACTCTATGGAAGTGCACTTATTTATATACCATTACATAAGTAAACATACAATTACATCTTTTTAATTTTGATTGTAACAGTAGTAAAATGTCACCAATATTTAACTTAAATTCCCTATCCTTATCTAATGTGAATTCGGTTTCACCACTTGAAGACATGTGATCGTAGATAGTAATTTCAATACCGATAAACAGATTTACCAGTAATTCTCGTTCCTAAAAATTGTTGCCAGTAATTTTAGATTAATTTCACCGATGATTCAATAAATTATAAAAGTAACAAATTTTGATAAAGAAAAATTTACCCCTGATTGAAATTGTCATATTGATATTAAGAAATGAAATCGCTAATTTAGAAATGAGTTGCTAATTTTTAGAAATGAACATTAACATAACAATTACATCTGTATAAATAAAAATTAATAGCCAAATTAGTTGCTAAGTGCAAAACTCGAGAACGGCTCAACCAATTCGGCATATTTTTTTTAATATTTTCGCTAAGACATGAGGAAGGTTCTTATACTGAAAAAAAAAAGAACGGAAAAATTGTGTGAAAAATAGTTAAAATGTTACTTTTTATACTTTCCCGCCAAAAATCTTCTTTTCTCAACGTCAAATAAGTAAGATTTCAGTTGTTTTTTCCCACACTAATGAGGTTAGGCTTAACATGTTTTTGACCGATTATTTCATGCGATTCTGCTTATTTTCTCAGTGTTTGATGCATTTAAAATTAAACATTTATTAATCGATTTTTTGGATTTATTTTGAAGTACTTTTGAATTAAATATAACAGAATAAAGGGAATTAAAAAATTATATTCTGTATTGCTTTGCCTGAATTGGCGTAGAAAGCTCATGCATGTGCAGTGTGTTGTAATTGTTGACAACTGCATTTTCATTGTAATTAAAAGTCTGAAAATTTTATGTATATTTCTGTTGTAGCTACACCAATCGCGATTGATAAATAAAATAGACTTGACTTGATTTTAAAGAAATACAGCCTTGGTTTGCGGTTTTGCTTTACTTCAGGTACGCACCATAAATAAATTGTTTTTGGGATAATGGCGTGCTTTTCCATCCGTGCGAAGTCCTGAATAAAAGCTAGTTGAGATATAAAATATAATAATAAATTTAAAGTGCATTTTTAAAAAGTGCTAAAGTAAAAAAATATCCCCCCTTTTTAAAATTTGAGCGACATTTTTGGTAATCTTTTTATTGTAAAAAAGGGAATAATCGGTTAAATTTTTAGATAATATCTGCCTTAATTTTTGAAAAATCTACTCTGTTGAAAGAAATAGGAGAATTGAAAAAATGCTTTTAAGTTCTTTTTTTATCTTATACTATAATACTAGGAATGGTTGTCAAGTCGAAAATCGCCCCAGAATTAATAAACTCCGGTAAACTTGGGGGTCTGGGGTTTTTGGCCTCGAGGAATCGATTGGCGCCGGTTTTGAAGCGTTACGGTTGTGCAGTTCGGAGTTACAGAGAGGATATTTTCAAACTTTATTAGTTTATTATAATGGCTACTTAAATTTTCAAGTGGTAATGTGCTGCCATCTATAGCCAATATGACAACTATATCAATATTCATATATATTTTGTTTTCATTTCATGCAGACACGTGATGAAAATTGCATTTTTATATGTTTAATGCGCAATAATAATTTATTTTTTTAACAATTTATTTATAATAATTTATTTTAATAATAATTTATTTTTTTAACAATTTATTTTTTTTAATAATTTATTTACTTTATTTAATAATTTTAATTTTTTGAATTTTCTTATGTATGTATATATGTTTGGTTTTTCTAAATAAATTTGTCAAAAATATTGAACTTCAACACACTTCAATCTTTACACTGCTCACTTTGTACCATTTCTTTAATTGTATAATTTTTTGTTATCAATTACATTTTATTTCCTATGACTTTTCAAACTTTACCTTTGTATAGAATAGTTCCCTTTCCAAACTCTAACTTTGTTTAGAATAGTTTACAATGGTGCACTTTGACCGGTTATCTTTTCACCAATGGTTTCACAAATTTTCTTATGGCATGTATTGTTTTGATAAATCACAATTGAAAATTTAAATATTCGAGTTAGCTTCGATACCTGTTTTCTCCGAGCGGAGCTCGGTCACCCGCTGGTCAGTAAGAATTCGAGGACTCAGAAACAAGAATCTAGGCAGAAATTGCTTCTCTATGAGTTCCAATATTATCATAATGGTCAATTTTTAAAAAGCAGGGAATATTAAATTTGAAAGGGAAAAGTTTTAATTTGTTGCAATTGATTCTCAAAAAAAAAACCACTTTATAAAGTAAAAATTTGCAAAAAAAAAAGATTTTCGGAAAAGAATTCCAACCTGATAATTAAGTCAAAATGTAAAATTCAGATTTAATTTCCCTCACTCTCTTTGAAATCGAACATTATGATACATATTGAAAACATAAGATAGCCTTTTTAGAATAAGAAATTTTATTCGTTCTTCAAAGTCTAACCGAGTAAAAAGTGCTTAGAGATATTTTTAATGTCACCATTTTTTTTTTCAATTCAAACATTTACTTTGAGATTAAAAGCTTTTTTAAAGGTGAAAAATTTGTGTTAAACTTTCATCTTTTATCTGGTTATGTAACCAAGTGCAAACTTAGATATTTATTTCAGAGAGCCAACTCCACAAAATAAACCAATAAAACTGCTATTATGCATTTTTTTTCATAAAAGAGCAAGTCGACTGAACTATTTCCCTAATTCTTTAATATCTTGATATAAATTCTCAGAACTAACATGGATACAAATTTTAGGGAGGAACTCCAAATGATACGACATGAAATACTATTTTAGAGACATAGTGCAATCAGATTTTTTATATGAAGAATATATATGAAGAAAACTCGTTCCAGTTTAATTTCTTATAATTCTTTAATTCTATATTCTTGAAAGAATTCATTGCCATACAATAAAAATCAGTTTAGGCTCTTTTTTTTTCGTCTAGTTGCAGTTCGGTATCAAAACTTGCATTCATAACGAGCTTGAGATCCTGTATGCCATTAAAAATTATCTCTTTTCTTTTGCTTCGTTGATTGCAAAGACTTTGTTATTTTGAGTATTTGAAAATTCGAAAACAAATTCATTCTTGCCGATGGCCTTTACACAATTTTACATCAAACTGAATTTTACCCTTAAGATTGATAGTGAGATATAGATATATATTATTAGTAGATCATTCGTTTCATTACATCGTACAATGTTTTGTATCTATCTCCCATTGATTTTAAAAGCAGCTATACGTAGCATGATCTAATTGGAAACACATAAAAACAGATATGACTTCCAAATCTTAATAGAATCCCCAGCTGTATTTGTTGCGTCGTAGGTATTAAATATTTCAAATTTTCATAGGTTTGAGAAAGATTTAAATTACGTGTTTTATAACTATTTTCATTCAGAAAAAATGCATATTTAGGAAATAAACACAGATTATTTATAGTCTATCATAAAAAAAGATTGTTGGGTTTTCTTCTTTAAATTATTCATATTAAAACATATTTATATTCACTTACTTTTGCCGTAGCATGCCAAAACAAATAAAATGGCTTATTATTATGAATATTTATTTCATATCAAAAAGGTAAAGAATTTTCAGTAATTATTGGCATTTATGTCGTTATGTAGTTTTATTTGATACCTATGTCGAGTACCAATAATTAAAGAATCGCTATCGAAATCCAAAAGCAAACTGCATTCACTAAGCAAAGTTCAACATTTATTAGAATTTCTAAGTACACCGAATGACATCTTGATTTTATATATGCAAAATAACATGTGTGTTATACTGTCATTGACTTTTAAAATAATTTATTACTGTGCTCATTATCAGTCACTTGCAATTTTGAGAAATATCAGCAATAAGCTTTTAAAAAATGAGCTCTCGATAATTTTTTTATTAAATATTCGTTCACAGTAAAACTACTATGTCCGCTTACCTTCTGAATAGATTTTGTCGTACTCATCTAGTCTATTGAAGTTGACTAATTCGCAGCCATTAGAATCCACCATTTTCTTTTTAAATTTGCCGCCTACTTCCTTATTTCATTCCCTTTAAGTAATAGCGTCGCTTGGTACAGTCTACTCCCCTATTCTTAATTGATTGAAGTTTCTGCCCAATCCATTCTTCATTTATCAGTGTTTATCAAAATCAATGAATAAGATCAAATGATATCATCTTTGGTTTTCTAGTATTAACATTTTTAAAATGATAAGATTAATCGAAGTTAACACATAGAAATATTTCCAGGCAAAGTTTTATTCAAGCTACAAGAATTTGAGAGATCAATAAATTTCAGGCAACTTTGCGGAGACATAGTCACATCTGCATTCAAAACTCGTGAAGTATTAAAAATTAAGCTATTATCAATTTCCGCAGAAAATTTATAACACTTAGGAAATCATTGGTCATGAACAATATCAAAATACCGGTATTTTTAAAACCATATATTTTTTCATTCTAAAGTTACAGCCTTTGAAAAAAAACATTGTAAAGAATTAGTTAAAAACAGGGAGGTTAAAATGGTTGAAGACAAATTACTCTCTTAGGGGAAAAGAAATAAATAATCACGAGAAAATTAGCGGAAATAAGGAGAGCAGATTGGTGATTACGATTTTTACATTATTGTATTTGTCTAGATATGTTTACTTATGACAGCATGAAATTGAGTAACATCCTTTTATACAAAGTGAATTTTCAGAATTTCAACAGAAATCTCTCAAGCAAATGATATTCGAAATTTTATGAGCATGTGAAGAAAAGTGCAACATCCATGTGATAATATGAGAGGTTTTATAAAAATGTTAAATAATTTTGTTTCAATGAAATATAAAACTACACAAATGTTTTTAATATTTTATAGTCTGTAACATTTTCGATGTCATTTATTTAATTATGATTGTGAGATCGAAAAAATAATCAACGAATTTCATAAGCTGCAATTCCTACGGCTGGATTAATTACACATTTGCAAATAAAATATTAAAAAATTCAATTATCCAAAAAAAACCTTCTTTACCAGCAGTTGGAATAATCGATTAAAAATCGATGATATTTCAATTGAGGTAAAAATTATAAAAATGGATTTTAAAATAGTTGAGAGGAAGGTTACTATAGCAACCTAAATCTTTTGAAAGATTTTGCTATCACAAACTTTCAAATTAACGCCGAATCATTAAAAAATAAAAAATAAATTATCTTCACACATTGGATGAGTTTAGTTAGGCAAAAACACAATATTCTCTTGATGAACGAAATTTCTCCCATATATATGTATTTCTTTTATTCCGTTTTTTAAAGCAATCTCATTTGTTATTATTTCTATCTATATATTGATATTTATTTTTAAGATAGTTATTAGTTTTATTCTAGAAAGGTAACTAGTCATGAGCAAAGAATTAATTATTTTTAAATTGTAATAGGATTGAAGTCACAAATTAAATAATCTAAATTACAAAAGAAAAATCAGCCAAAGAGCCTGTTTAATGCCATATAATTACCATGCAATACCATGCATGCATGCAATAGAAAGCTGCAATAACGTATTTTTGCGTATTTTACGTACGCATTTACGATTATGAGTACGCCTTTGGACGGATCAGAGAACCACTTGTGGTTACCAAACATGCAGAATATAAAGAATGACAAAAAAAGTCGTTTAACTATGAACATTATTGATCGATTTTGAAATTGCTTTACTTAAAATTATTGCATTTTTATATCAAAATCTTTCTAATAATGAAAGAGCTAGAATATAAAAGATCAGTTACGAAGATATTAAAAATCATATAAAGCAAGAATATATCATATCGAAATTCTGATGGTTGTTTCCAAAATTTCAGAAAACTAGAATTAAATTTACTACTGTTATCCTTAAAATAAAATATCATATATCAAAGAACTCTTCTCAAATTTCTTGTTTGGGACAAAATAGTTGTCTTTGCTTACAATCTCTCTTATTCAAACTGAAAAGATCAGTGAGAAAATAAATATGTTGGCAGCTGTGCAGTTTTTCCACCTTCAAAAATATGCTTTAATTTATCTTTCATGATTGTTCATTGTCAAAGCTTAATTTTCTCCCTAAATTTCAACTATTCAGCATTAATCTTAAAATTGGTGTATAGAATATGTGCGTGCTCAGTACCCGCACACAGCAATTTTATGCGAAGATCAGAAATTATTAAAAGACTAAAAAATCTCATCAATTTGATTTCCTCTTTCCCTAGACCAGTAAAAAAGCTTTAGATAAAGAAGAAATTATGATAAATTTGACGTCTGCAATAAAACGGTAATCGAATATCCAGATTGAGCACCATAGTATAACAATGATTTAGATTTTATTCATCTATCATTGTTTTAATTTTACTTTTAATCATAGGCGAGATATACTAGAAACACAAATAAATATATTTAACACCCCTACAATGTGCATAAATATTTAATATTGAAATGATAGAAAGGTTGTAAAATATATTTGGAAATATTTTTCAATATACTAAAATTAAAGAGAAAAATAAAATTGATGTCAATAAAAATCTAACTTCTAAATTTCGAAATAGTATAGCATTACTTTTATGTAATAATATTATCCGACCTATCCATTTGAAAAATGTTTGAAAATAATTTTAGTAAGCATTTAATTATCCCAAATGTTACTACGTGCCAAATTTGAAAGCTTTAAATCCAAATATCTAGAGCATTTTGAATGATTTTTTTTATCATGCTTGCCACAGTTGATTGATTATGTACCTCTGCTAATAAATATTATCATGTTTCCAACATGGAAAATTATATACTTATATTTTTAACCTTTTGAATTATTCTTCCAGGGAATAATGCATTTTTATCTTTCTTGTTAGAATTTGTATTTACTCCGTGTCGATACAATAAATAACTTTATCTGAAAAAAAGGTTAGTTGATAAATTAATATCTTCATTTCTTAGAATAATTTTATGAATCTTATTAACACTAACGATAAAGACTGTTGCCAAACACAAATTCCCAAAGCTTAAAACACTATAAAAAATATTTAAAATCCAAAAATTGTTAAGAAATTATTTGATTTAACGTTATTTTTCATAAAGAATATAGAATGTGAATACTTAAATTTAAATTTGATAATTAATATCTTGAAAGAAAATAAAGAGAAATTAAAACTACTTATTTCCCCCTTTTCACTAATATTAATGTGTTATGATTCATGAGATTACTATTTAAATAAGAATAAATATGTTTATATATTAAAATTGAGTATTTTCTTGCATTAAAGTTATTATTTATTAATAAGTTATTTCATATTCCCCATTTCTTATTCGTGTTTAGAGCCAACATCAAGTTACTAAAGAAGAATTTGAAATATCAAATTACGATCAAAGATGAGCTGTTTTCGTAACAAAATTAAATAACATTAATATACTCCTTTTAAAGTGATAAAATTTCACTTTTCAAACCTATTGTGTTTTGTTATAGTAAAGGAAAAAAGATTTAATGAAATAGGATATTTAATTAAATCAAATATCCTATTCAAGTCTCAAAAATACACTGAAGTGACAAAAGTCATGGGATGACTGTTAATATCGTGTCGGTCCTCCTTTTGCCCGGCGAAGTGAAACAACTCGACGTGTCATGGAGTCCACAAGTCGTTGGTAGTCCTCTGCAGGAATATTGATCCATGCTGTCTGTATACACGTCCATTATTGTGAAAGTGTGGATGGTGCAGGAGTTTGGGCACGAACGGACCTTTCGATGATGTCCCATAAATGCTCGATGGGATTCATATCGGGCGATCTAGGTGGCCAGATTATGCGCTGGAATTGTCCGGAATGTTCTTCAAACCAATCGCGAACAGTTCTGGCTCGGTGACATGGCGCATTGTCATCCATAAAAATCCCATCGTTGTGTGGGTACGTGAAGTCCATGAATGGCTACAAGTGATCGGCAAGTAGCTGAACATAACCATTTCCAGTCAATGATCGGTTCAGTTGCACCAGGGTACCGAGTCCATGCCATGTAAAAACAGCCCACACCATTATGCAGCCACCACCAGCTTGAACAGTGCCTTGCTGACAGTTTGGGTCCATGGGTTCGTGGGGTCTGCGCCACACTCGAACTCTACCATCAGCTCGTAACAACTGAAATCGTGACTCATCTGACCACGCCACGGTTTTCCCCTGGTCTAGGGACCAGTCGATATGCTCACGAGCCCAGGAGAATCGCTGCAGGCGATGTCGGGCTGTCAGTAAAGGCACTCGAGTCGGTCTTCTGCTGTCTTCGCTCAAGAAAGACAAATTTCCTATCGGACACGTCCCTCGTACGTCCCACATTGATTCCTGCAGTTATTTGATGAAGTGTTGCGTGTCTATTAACATTGACCATTCTACACAGACGTCGGCGGTCTCGGTCGTTAATGCAGGTGGTCGCCCATTGCGCTGTGCATGATGGGATGGGATGCCTGGAATTTCATACTCTCGGCACACTCTTGACATTGTGGATCTCGGAATGTTGAATTCACTAACGATATCCGCAATGGAATGACCCATGCGTCTAGCTCCAACTAACATTCCACGTTCAAAGTCTGTTAATTCTCGTCGTATTGCCATAAATCACGAAAAACCTGTTCACATGAATAACTTGAACACAAATGAAAGCTCTGGAAAACGAACTGTGCATTTATACTTTTTCGCTGCGATACTACTGTCATCTGTATATTGGCATATTGCTATCCCATGACTTTTGTCACTTGAGTTTAAATATCCTATCCGATCAATCTCATACACAGGTAAGCATGATAAAAAAATGACTTTACTATCGATGTTTATGCGTTTAAACAAGCTGAAAATAAGCAGGACATGTTGTTTCAGAATGAACTTTCACTATCAGTTGCTTAACAAAATTTTCGAAGAGGAAAGATCGAAATAGGTCACAGATGTTGGACAACAAAGCATAATTAGGTTCGTGTCGTTAATCTCTAATTTAATGAGTGATATTGCAAAAAACATCATTGATTTTTTTTTACTGGAATGATATATTTAGTTATTCAGAATCGTAAGTTGCATATGAGAGTAATATAATTAGTCGGTAATAATTAAGGAATAATAAAAAAAATTATATCTCATTATTATTTTATTTTTAATAAATAAAATTGAAAAATAATAATAATAATGCCTAATATATCGTTATAAGAATCATTTTGTAGAAAATACTAAAAAATCAAGGAAAACCCGGAAATAATTCATTAAAACGATAAAGTAGTAGAATAAAAATAATAATAAATCGGTTGTAAAAATAAAAGTCAGTTATTCCCGAAGGTTCACTTAACAGACTTTCCAAATAAGTTCTAGTTTGAAGTCACTACAGCTTTTTATTCGTTATCCCTGCAATTTTTATAAACTCTATTCTGCGCTTTTACTGTTCTAATCAAATTCTTTCATTTAATTCCGACCTCTGCTTCCTCTTTCATCCCTCCTTTTTTTTTTGCAGGGTTTTATCTGGACGCCCCATTTATGCCTTATGCATTGTTTAACGCACAGTCGAAAACGTCGCTTCCTAATAAAAAGTCACAAAAAAATTGCGCGTCATCTTTTATTTTATTTAATGGAATATTACAGCAGGGTTACCACTTCCTCTAAATTAAAAAATGCAACAACGTTGCCACTGACTTAAACTTTTAAATTATAAATTAAACCATCATTTTTAAATGATTTTTTCATTTCATCATTTTTAAATGATTTCGCCAAATGTGATAACCTTCTACGTTATTTTCAAATAACCCTAAACAAAAAATCGAAACCTCAACGCGATAAATCGTCAGTTTGCTGTCCACACATTTCGTATTTGTTCACAAAATGTATAAAAAATGTACCTGGTCCATTTTATAATTCTAAAAATTATCTTCGCAGTGATACCAATATTTTGCTTTATAATTTTTCTTATCTTTTATAAACTTTTTAAAAATATTTTACGCGTATTTTATTACAATATATTTTATAGTTGCGGTAAAACGCAAATCGTTTTCATTGCTGCTACTAATATTTAATTTTTTTTTTCCTATTGTGGATGATGAAAATACGAAGTTATGGCTTATTTTCCCATGTGGAGAGGGTTTCTATTTAAGGTAGGCTTTTAATAATTTTTTTGAAATTTGTTGTGTTTACAATTGAAGTTTCATTTCTTAAGTGTTCATTGATTATTTTTTAATATCGTCCATTTTTAGTCACTGTATTTCCTGTGATATAATCGAATGTATGAGGATACAAACTGAAAACAAGGGAAATACATAGCACTCTGAACAGAAACAGTGTAAGGCTTCTAAAATAATATTTAAATATTTATTAAGGTTAGAAATTTAAAAATACTATAATTAGCTGAGCCAAATATTAGATTTTCATGTAATAAGTAATTGGAAAGGAGCAAATCAACGTCTTCGTCGTCCTTAACGCATCTAGTGCATTCAAGTGAAACTTCTGCATGGTGACCGTACGCGCTTCAAGCGTTCTTTCCCCTTTTTTAAATTTTAAACGTTTAAAATACTTTCTATATGTTTACTCGTTTGGGTTTTTATTTCTGTTTGTTGAAATACGGTGAAAAATAGAGGCTGTGATGAAATGTTCGAGGACAGGAAAGGGTTAGTTACTCTTCATAAATTATTGATAAAATTATGTTGAAATATCTATCAACACACTACATGTCACTTAAATATTTCTTAATTTGAAAAAAAAATGCAAACAGTATCTAAAATTTCAAAGGGATTTCTTAGAAATAGAATACTTAGTAATGTGGAAAAAAAAGTATATACCTTCATTTTTGATGATATAAAACTTATTTCTAAATTAGATAATGATAAAATAATAGTTCCATTATCGTTTTTCATTAAAAAATGAGAGCGGTTAAAACTAATTTGGAAATCAAATATTGATAAAATAAGTTTGAAGAGTTAAAATACTTCAAACCATATAACACCGACGTAAATATTCGTAAAATGATCAGATAAGAATTTCAGTGAAGGGTTTTTCCGAAATGATTCTCGGCAATTTGTTTCTGAAATGAATAAACTTCCTTTCGATATGTACTTCCTCAAAACACATATTTAGATATTCGTCATCGTCATACTAGTTTTTTAAAAAGTTGCATCACTTCATGCAATGTTAGAAAACTTGAGGCAGTAATATTTTTCTTTTACATTACTTTCACAAGCGAGAAAAACACACTTTTAAAATTGAATTCATAGAAAACAAGAAATGTAAAATACAAGTAATGTAAAGTCAATTCCTACTTACTGCAACAAAGATTTTTCTATGTTATTTATTTTTTATTACATAATTACAATTAATATGAATAATTTATAAAAAAATTATTGATTTTTGGGAGAATGCAAGTCGCATTCTTCACCTTCACTTGAAAAATACTGAAATCCTTGCATTTTAACGATTGAGCTACTATCTGTTAATTTCTATTTCCATTACAAACTGCTAGAACTCTATTTAAAGTATTGAAAATTAATTAAATTTAAACAATGAATTAATATTTGAAAAAATTGCATTAACATCAAGTGTCATCCGCTACAAATTTAAAAGATGTATTTGAACTTGAGTAGATGAACAGAAAGTTTTTTTTATAAACGATTGAAAATTTGAACAAGATATATATAGAGAGAGTGTGAACTAACAGTAGGAATTGCAAAATAAGAATTCACTCCTGAAATTTTTAACCGTCTAATATCATTGGTTGCTTCTTGGATGAGAAAGGGTTTTAAGAAAATTAAGTCAAGACATGATATCGAATTTTCATCTTGTCCAACAGAATGAATTCAGATTTCTTTAAAAGAGTTAAGTACTTTCATAATTAGCCATGCTTTTCGAAAACAATAAACCATAAGTATATTAACTTTCTCCTAATTATATTCTTCCAATTCGTTTGAAATTACGCAATTTGAAAAGTATTTTTACCCAGAGTTTTAAGTTCAATTTCCAAATTACTCAGATATCCAGAATCTATTTATTCTAAAACATAAAAAAAGAAACTAATCTATGGAATTTTAAGCTTGGTGATCAAAAATACCAGCAGAATGTTTTGTCTTTGACTCTAAGTCCAAATCATAAAACATTCTTATTTATTTATCTTCTAATCCGAGAAAGTATCTTGAGTACATCATTGAGAAATTATAAGTATATAAGAGCAGTAGTGTGGAGTTACATTCCGATGAATGAATGTACCTCTCACGAGATGGAGTGGACCTTGACCGGTTATGATTGTTGAGTCAGTAAATGAATACTGTCGCTATGACTATCCTTCAATTCACCTTTAAAAGGAATGACCCAGTGGGAGTAACTCACTTTCGATTATCAATCTGTTTTTTATTGAATGAGAAAAGTGTTAATATTCATTTTCATGGTTTCTACTATTCATTATTAGTGAGTAAAAAATAGTCTAATAAAATAAACCAAAAACAAAGCTATTACCGAAAAAATGTTAGCGTTTATAAATAAATTTTTTCGAGGTAATAAAAAAGTAAATCGAATGTGACGTCATAATTTGACATTTTTAAGTAAAAGGAATGGCAGATATAAAAAAACAGTGGTTTAAAGTAATTAATCGGTAATTTGAAACAAGTATTTAAAAAAATTGACATTATTTTTTATTAATTTGGTAAAAGTTGACAAATTAGACAACTAAATTAGATGGAGAAAAAAAATTAAAAATAAAGTAGACTTTTTAATTTAAAATGCATAAAATTTGTCGAAAGAGATAAAAAATTGTAGCAAGCTTTTTATTCAGGATTACCTTTTTCTGAAGATAAAATGTTTTTTGATAAATAAAGACATGAAAGGTAATTAAAAAGATAAATTTAAGTGAATTTGTCAAAAAATATTAGAGTTTACATGAAATTTCTCCCCCACAGATCTAGTTGCGTGATATAAATATTAAAATATATGTTTTTGTAGAATCTAATTTTAGAACATTGTTCGAACGAGTAACATTTTTAGCCTTACTAAACCGGTTTTAAAATCACAAATACCTTCTCGAATCATAAATCTTTTGCGTTATTCATTACGCCTGTAGCAAATTAGGCAAAAATAAAAATGAATAAAACATAAATGTCTCCCAACCATTCAATAAGCGGAGGGATACCGAAAACACATGGCACTCTGACGATCACCGCATGAACCGGAATTAAACTGACTACATATTTTTCATAAGAATTATTTATAATAATTCTTGATAAGATACTAAAACTGAAACTTCACAAGCTGTAGATTTAACCCTTACTTAAAATTCTTCACATATCGGCATAAATTTTGGATGGATATTCAACCCTATAATTAATGTCATACATTTCAATAAGGACTTAATTTTGTTAGGGTTTTTTTTTTTCATTGAGAAATTTTAATGTGGAAGCTACTTAATAGTATAAAAAGTGCACACATCGAGAAATGAAAACCATAGCATGAAAGCTCAAGGTGAGATGAACAGTTGAATAAAGGATCTTAAATACCAAGTCGAAAGGAATCCAATTTCATTGGCGAATTGTTCAACTCAAAAAGAAAATTTTATTCTTCATTATCAGGTATAATTTGAGTTCCTTGGGGCAAAAAAAATTAATTATCATTTTTACTAATAAATAATTAATTACTATTACTTAATTAAATATGGAATCTTCGCTAATAATGTCTGCACGCTCTAATGGTGATTTCAAAATTTAATGCCCTTATAAGGTAACAAATATATCATAAGATGACAAGGATGAAAATTATCGCAAATAAATTCAGTTGCTGGTAAAAAGATCGTATAAATGTTGAATGAGAATAAATTAAAATACATTTAATATTGATATTCAGAATGCAGAACGTATTATAATGAATACATTTATAACAAGCGCACAATATATGCAACATGTTTCGGAAAAATACACTAAATATTTTTAGTTTAAAAATTATTTTAAATACAGTATAAAAATACAAAAAAATTCTCTTGTCATTTGCAATTTATTTTTGGCTAGAGGGAGAATTTCTTTTAGATCAAACAATTTATGAAATTAATTTTTAAATTTTTAAAGTTGTTAAATATTATTAAGTAATTGTTCCGGCTTTTCATCCTGGAAACTAGGAAGCAAATAAGTAAAATATTTTAACTGAGATGTTGTCATTCATTAGAAATGCTAACACCATAGATAAATTAATTATTTCTAGATCGGAAAATATTTTTACGTAAAAAAAATTATTATTATTTATTAATTATTACTAAATAGTAATAATTTAATTAATTTTCACAAAATCTTTACTAAAATCGTCTTTGTTCTTCATGATATTTGTGAACAAAATGTGAAGAAAATATATTGAAGGGTTAGATTACTACGGTGTACAATCTCTGTACGTCCCTTTTATTTATGTTTATTTTAAAAATAGCTTTGTTTTAAAATTCTCACTTAAAGAAACGAAATACATATTTTAAAAAATGAAATATCAAAAGATTTATATACTGAAGAAACTTTAGTTTGCTTTATTTATTGCTGTTAAAATTATCCAGGATAATTCAATGATAAACTTAACTAGAAAAATAACTCACATAATTTGGATAGAGGATATAAATTCTAATACATTTTACCAGAGGAATCTACATTTATTTAATGTATGCTTAATACTTCACTGGCTTATTAATTTAATAAAACTTAATATTTAAAATTAAGCAATAAATAACAAATAATGTCTGTCTAAATACTACTGTTGCAATAACTTGGCTTTACGAAACACCTGAAAATAAAAAGTTCAAAAGTATTCGATTTATGGCAAAAAACACTGAAAAAGGGTTACTTGAAAAATAAGATAGATCAGCTTTGAAAATGCCAAATAACACTCACCTGAAAACAAAACTTTTTAAATCGCTAAGTCCGCTTGTTTATTTATTTTAAAAAGAGTCTTTACTGAACCATATCGCTGCACACTTTCTCATAAACCTGTTTTCCAAGTCCCAAACCATTCAGCAGACTGCTTCTCTGGCTGAAAGTAATTTAACTTTTGTAGGGAAAGTAGAGAGGATTTCGGTCTGACATAAAAAACGAAATGAAGTCGAGAGCATTTATCCGCCGGCGCAAACGATACTTGTATACTTTTCCTGATTGGCAGGATGAGGTGACGTCACAAGTCCTATCCTCCGCTTCTTTTTTTACGACGCTTTCAGGCTCTCTTTTCATTCGTTTATATTATCGTATTTACAGGTTATAGAGATATCACTGGGTGGGAGATGTGTCCCTCTTTAAGTTAAAATATGTTTTGATAAAAAAAAAGAAAGAACGATAGATATTATTTTTCTTAGAAGATAGTGATTACATGAGGAAGATAACAATATAAATGGCCTACAGTCTCCGGGGGAGTAAAGGACTTCCAGAATTTCTCCCTTCGTATCTTAATTATTCTCTGAAACAGTGAGCGAATACATCATTTCTCTGAAAATTAGATCTAATCGGAAAACGGATTCGCTTTCTGGGAGGAAAAGAAAAATTAAGGACGGAAAAGAAGACAAAATACTCAAAAAAAATTATTGAAACTAAAACAAAAAAAATCTATTTTTTAAATATAAAAAGAAGATTTTGGGATAGAAGGACATAAATGAGAGCAAAAACTTATTTTTGTCTTAATTTTAGAAATTCTCAAAATTTAATAGCAGGTATATAAAATAATATCAAAATTGGCTTTGGTATGTAGCCTTTATACCAAATTTGTAGGCATCTAACGAATTTTCAAAGCAATTTTTCTGTCTGTATGTGCGTCTCGGTGAAAATGAGCACAATAACTACGAAACATATGCATATAATTTTTTAAAAAAACTTAATATATAAAATTAAGATCTATAATAAATTTTGAGCCAAATTTATCCAAGATTTAACGTTTGCCGTTCGGTATATTCGCATACATGTAAATGTTATAATCCCAAAACTTATATAAATGGACTTTTTAAATGATCCAGTAGTTAAAATTGTAGTTTTACGTCAAATTTAGGTTTCGGTTCGTAAAGAATGCAAGCAAAAAGGCGTATTCAATTTTCTTTACAATTCTAAGAAGCAGAAAAGGCTCATGAACGGAAAACAAAATTTTTGGCATTAATCACCTTAAGTTTTATATTTTCATGTAGGGAGGGGTACGAGAGGATAGCACCCTTATTAATAGCATGCGAGAAAATTTGCAGATTTTCGCTGGTTCTTTGGTGGTATAATTAAAATTCTCACATTTCAAGACTCGCAGAATGTGAAACGCCTTTCCAAGATAATGAAATACTTTTTACTAGTCATATTTCAAAACCAATATTATAATTTGCGGAAATTATCTTAAATAATAATCAGTGGTAAACTACACAGGTTATCATCTGGCTCGATGGTAAGTGTGTCTCTTACATTAATAAATGGTTAGGACCGATAGAACCGAACTCTCATGGTTAGGGTTTGTAGTCGAGTTACATAGCCACTAGACAAAAGTAATTACTTGTGTCCGGAAGATATTATTTATCTTATGAGCTATTTATCACCACATACTCTCCCACCAGTGAGTCGACGGGAAGGCGAACGAAACTAGAGCGTGTGTGAGTTGTTGGTCCTGGTGATGGTTGGTGATGTTATTGGCTGTTGTTTCTAATGCACCCGATGACTTTTATTGCCGATAGAGGGCACCACAACAGCTGTAGAAAGTTGCTTTTTCAAGGTCGCGGTTTACCATTGTGGATGAATGGCAGTTGAGTGGGCGGACCGAACTCAGAACGTTCGGGTCACCATTGTTGGTAAATGGTTAGAACCAATAGTACCAAACTGTCGACGTTAGGGTTTGTAGCTTAGTAACATAGACACTAGACAAAAGTAAATACTTGTGTGCGGGAGTTGTTATCTGGCTTATGAGCTATCGCCACAGGTATATGGGCCCCTTGGGTGTGTATGATGACTGAAGAGTTTCCAGATAGAACAGTTCTAAACTAATTTTGTGACAGAATAACTCTTGATGATCGCAGAAAAAAAATAAAAATCTTCATAGATAGTTGGTTTTCTACAATCAAATTCAAGTTAGCCTTAGATGCAGATGACATATATAAAGTTTTAATGTTTATATTTGGCATCGAAAGTATAAGTATTTAACAAATTTGTCAGATCGTCTGTCAGTCTATACTGCCATAACTCGAAAACGCAACGATTTATATTTGAAATTTGGCATGTAATCTAATTATTAAATCTGTACTTTTGGATCGAATGGTAGTTCCAAAGACTGAAAAGGTGAATTTCTTTACAAAATGCATAGTCTTTTCCTTTACTTGCACAAAACTTTAATATAAGTTGCGGGTCCAAAATTTAAAAATAAAAAAATATATGTGCATTCTTTTTCGAAACGGAACGGAAGCGATATCAGCTTTCATATATGAGCAGTTGCCAATTTAGAGTTTGATAATAATGGCACACTGGATTCACGTAATAAAGTGTTGAAATCGATACGATCATAGAAATTGAAGCAAATCGCTACTATAGAAGTTGGCATTTCCGACTCTGATCAATTTTAAAAAGCAAAAGGCGAATGCAAGCTAGATTCAATTCAATACCAATTTTGGGGACAATAGACAGTAATGAATGCATTCCGATAACAAGGCAAAGAATAGAATTATTTATGAGGTTGCATCCACGGAATTTCGGATTAGAGAAAAAAGTTGAGGAGACGCGATTAGATGGTTTTTATAAAGCCGACAACATTCAAATAATTCCGATTAGTGTAACATTTTTATAACAGTTTAGTAATTTTATATTAATGTTTTATCGATGAATATAAAAGATCTTTTTTCCTATGTTGTGATATTCTGCTTCATAGCAGTTTGCCAAGCTATTTATTCAAATTGCTTAAAATCCACAGTTGATTTATGTATACTGTATCACAGATAATTTAATTTATATTTATAGGTAAAACTGGAATCTGATTTCAGCTAAATTCGTTGTGACGCTTTCTTAATAGAACTCGCCTGTAATGTCAATTTAATAGTATAACTGTATTTTTTAGGTTCTTTGAAAACTAGGTCTTAAATTATTATAAATATTTTTTTAAGAAAGATGAACTATTTAAGGAGGGTTTACTATTAAAATTTCAGTGCATTAAAAATTTATCCACAATAATGCCTTCAACAAATAAGATCTGATCTTTTAATAATCTTTGATAAACACATTCTTATCTTGTAAGGCTCTGCTCCATATAATAAAGATAGTCATTAGAAACGCAAAACATTCTTTCTTAGTATGTTTTGATTACAGATTGTTAGTGCAAGTCAGGTGACCTAGATCTTGGATGATCTAGAATTTTGTGGTTTTGTTTTATAATATTTTTTTGTTATTATTTAAGTATTTCTGGTATCAGAAGTAAAAGAAAGCAATAAAATCCTCAATTTTAAGTAAAATGTATGAACATTTGAGAAATATTCAATGTCATACGCAATTTTATTCGTTATTGCTATGATTCTTACGATTGCTCATAGTATGAAATCTTTAAGAAATCAGCCTTTATAATGATTTTAAAGAAAAAAAAAGTTTTTTAAAAAATAGAAAAAACTGGTGAAGAAAAAAAAAGAAAAAATATCGTCGATTTTTTTTTTAATTTAGAAATAATAACATTAACCATAAAATTTTGTACTTAAACATATGTAACATAAAACACAATTTGATATTAATCATTTTATATTTCAAATTCCTTGCAATAATATTGTATTCAAAATTGTGAAAGAATGTTGGTTTCTAAGTACAAAAAGGCGAAGAACTGTAAAATGATTGTTTTCTTCTCAAATATACAGAATTTCTTGCAAACCTATTTTAATGAAATAATAATTTGCAATAACAATTCGAATTCCTTTCTTTATAAAAAAAAGACACATGTTCGAGAACTGAAATTGTGTACATTAATTTTCATAAATGTAACTTCGAATATGTGTTAAGGAGGGGTTTTTTCTTACCGCAAAGCTGAAAGAATTTATCATTTTTCATTTATTTTTTGGGATGAGGTTTTTGACGTCAATAAAAATCCGTAGGCGAAAAATAAATAAAAAATTATTATTTCCATGAGTATTTCAAAAAAGCAGATTTAATAATGTGTTGCCATTTCATTTACAAAAGCTCTGATTAAAAAAGTGAGTTAATGACTACAGCAAATGAAACCTAGGAAAAGTGTCATTTTGAGCACGTGATTATATGAAATGAAATAAATAGGAAATATTATATTTTTTAAACAATAAATGCAAGACATTTTTTGGATCGTATGCAATATTAAAGCGACTCATTCAATGAAACGATTAAAATGAGTAAAAATATAATTTCACTTGCTCGAGCACATGGTGCTTAGCTGCTCAAGAAATTATGTTCTTACATGATACATTAAAATATGCCTATCAGATTTCATTTTAATTTTTTTTAAATATTGTATACATAATTTATAAGGGCACATTTGTTCTACACATTTATATAATTCAGTATATATTGAAATATTCAAGTATGAAAAAATCAATCGGTGAAAAAAACTTTTATTATTTAAATTCTTTCAGAAGACAACACGCACTCGCTTTAACGGTTTACGACGTCCCAAACAAAAGTGCAAATAACGCTCCTTAAATATATACTTCCTAAAAATGTATTATTTTTATTTTATTTTATTTATTTGCTTAATCACTATATTTGTATATTTCCTCAAATCACTGTTCACTTTTATTGTGCAAAACAACAATAAATGACTGATTTGTTTCTTTACAAAGTTATAAGATAGCGATGACTCTATGAAATTCGCTTTTATACAACTGTCCGACATGTAATAAAACTTCTAACCATGAAATCAGGATGATTTTAAATATTCATTCTCATAAAATAGTAACTTAGAAATAAGTTTCCTGCTTTCAATACTATGCTGTCATAGTTTTAAATGGAAAACGTATATCCAAACTATAATCGTAGAAAACTCTTCAAACTATAGAATTTCTGCTGTCTCAATTCATATAATTCCAGCAACTAAGAACATAGCTAAGGAAACATTAGAACTTCAATTTCTATTTACTAGTCTGTATATATTTACAAGCAATTAAAACGGATTAATCTTTTCGATGATTTTACATACGATTCACCATTAAATACGATTCACCACAGAAGGAGAAATACAACTATGCTCTATAATTACAAAATTTATGGGATAGGAATATGCAAATATATAATCAACGATAATATCACATACAGAATGTATAAATGAGCAATGCATTGAAAGGGTTTAATTTGTGTTCAATCGACTCATCTGAAAATGTTTCTGTTTCGATTATGATCACACAACGGGAATTAACATACTTAGAACGATGAATGGTAGTTGCAGCTAGACGTATGAGACATTCCATTTCGGAAATCGTAAGGGAGTTCAACATTTCGAGACCCACAATGTCAAGATTGTGCCTAGAATATCTAATTTCAAACATAACTTTCTACCATGGACAATGCACTTAATGATCGAAACCATCGATGTGTTCTTAGTAGAATCAGTGTTAACACACAAGCTGTGCTATATAAAATAACAGCAGAAATCATTGAGGAACATATGGCAAGAGTATCCAATAGGACAGTGCTGAAAAATTTGCTTTAATGGGCATTAACAGCAGAAGACTGACTCAAATGCCTTTTCTAATAAAACGACTTCGTCTGCAGGGTCTGTCCTGGGTTCATTACCATATCAGCTGGGCACTAAATGATTGGAAAACCGTGAATTCATTCCAAGCTTCCCGATTTCAGTTGATAAGAGCTGATAATAGGTTTCAGTTTGGCGCAAACCCCACAAAGTCAGGAGCCTGAATTATCAACAAGGCTCTGTGCAACCCTGGTGGTGGCTACATCGCGGTGTGTGGTGTTTTTACATAGATTGGACCGGATCATCTAATCTAATTGAACAAATCATTATCTGAAAATTATTATGCTCAGCTAGTTGATGATTGCTAAATCCAGCTATGCATGGACTTCAAATACCTAAACAACGATGAAATTTTTATGAATGATAATGAGCTATGTCACTAGGTTATAATTGTACAAGATTTGTTTGAAGAATATTCCGGACAAATTCCAGTAAATGATTTAGCCACCTAAATAGCCCTACATAAATCCCTTTTAAAATTTATAGGATATACTCGAGAGGTCAGATCGCGCACAAAATCCTGCTCTGGCAACAATTTGGTAATTATTGACATCTATAGAAGCAGAATAGCTCAATATTTCTGAAGGGAACTTCCAACGATTTGTTGAGACCATAATATGTTGAACTACTACACATCGACAGCAAACGGAGTTTCAATACATTATTAAGAGGCATCCCATGATTTTTGTCATTTCAATGTGTAAGTTATAATATTAAAGAAAGAAAAAAAAATTCATTGACTTTGATTAATTAGGCTATTGTAGCTTTTTAGGATAAAGTTCAGATAATACAACCATTTGTGAAGCAACAATAAGCGAATTCGTTCTCTCACATTTAGGAAAAATTTTTAAATCAATGTTTCAAAACAAGCTGATCTAAATCAGTTTTGGTGATTTAGCGAAAAAAGTGAATAAAAGTTGGAATAGAGCATACTAAGAATAAAAGTTTTTGAAAAACCAAACTAATTAGAAAAATTTGAATGGCAGCGAAACAAAGTGAATTCCTTTACATTCACAAAACAAAAGCCTAAAATGCATTATAGCATTTTCGTAGCGATTTTATATTTGTCTGAAAACTTAAATTTACTGAAGCATCCTTTTTAGTTTTTTTTTTGTATTAGATACATAATATAAATTTCCTTTTCATAGAATCGTGATAAATGAGCGCGTTCCATACCAAGGATGGGAAAATACTCATCGAGCAAAAATATTTATTTTGGGAATTATAACGAGTGTCCTGTGGACAAATCTATAATTCCCGGGGTTAATTTGAAATGATTACTAACATAAACTTAAATGTTTTCTTTTTCTTTTTTACAAGTTCTGTGTTTGCATAATGCAGCTGTGAGCCAACTAAATTAAAATATTAAATTGCGATGTGTTAAGAGTTAGCAAGGTCTATAACGGATTTTTTCAGACAAAAAAATTGGAAATGTTACAATACTAAAGAAAACATTTTGACCAATTCTATTGATTTTTCTTTTTCCTGAATTTCTACTAATAACAAAGTAGAATAAATGCACATATCTGGATATTTGCACTCCAAAGATTATAAGTCTTACAGCTATTAAATTTGGCACATATGTACTTTGGAGAATAGGATTGTACTAGATTGGGAGTCTAGATAAAAAAAATATAATTAATAGTAAGTCTGGCATTTTCCGCAATAATTTTCAAAAGAATTTTTGCATAAAAATAAGTTTTATATAATTTCAAAATTTCAAAAAACTGATAATTATTCAAATTTAATAATTAACCTAATTTTTCTGAAATTTCGGTAATTTTTTTTAATTTTTTTATTTCGTTTTGAACAAAAAATTATATTTTTTGTGCCGAACAATGTCTAGCAAATGTTTCATAAATTATTTCATCGCGGGAATTTCTACCATTGTTGAAAGCTAAGGAAGAAAGATTTTATTTAATATATGTACAGTTTACCAGTCAAATAAAACTTGAATTAGTAATACCATGAAAGATTTCAAAACGGATGAACTGGACAATTGTATTTTTAAAACCCTCTGATGTCATGCTACTGAGAGCATGCTTTCCATTCGGAAAGTTCTTGTGAACAATAAGAACATCCCAGGGCTATTAAAATAGCATTGTTTTAATGTCTGACAATTTGATAAAATCGTGGACATGAAATTACATCCAGAAAATTTAAATGAAATTGAATATTATTAATATTCCAGGCGAATATGATAGACAGTTTATAATATCTAGAATTGCATTAGTAATATGAGTAATATTTTTAATATTTACAATGGTTTAGATGCTGGTTTAGATGAAAATACATTTATATATGATTTGTAATATATTCTTTTATTGTAATAAAATATAATACAAATAGGAAAAATTTATAATATTTTTTTCCGAAGTGATGGCAGATAAATTGAAATGTAGAAATATTCGAAATTCAAAATAGCAGTTTAGCTATCAAATTCAGGTCGTCAATCTTACCAATGAGTGCGTCTTTTAAAGCAGTTTGCCTAATTTCAAATTTTTACATTTCTGATGAGAATAATCTGAATAATTATTAAATTATTCTTTTTTAAATACAAATTTTTAATGCAATTTATTTGGCCAATAGTTGCCCATTCTAGCGATATTCAACAATATAATATTTGAAATCACCATCCATATTAAATAAAAGATAAATTTATAACTTTTAATTTCTGTATTAATATTCGATATTGAGATCTATAGTATAAAGTAATTTTGCTAAATATCATTCAAAATTGTAATTTTTTTAAAAAAAACAACAACATTGAATTTATTGCTCGCAATGGTTTAATTCATATTCGTAATAACAAAAATGTCATAAAAATTAACGAAACTGATAAAAATTACAAAAATTAAATGTAAACTTTTATTTAAAAAATTTAAAAATTCACAAAACATTTAAAATTAAAAATTCAATAAAGCACATTTTAGATACCTACAATTAGAAATAACAGATATCCGCTCTAAAGATCTAAGAGTGGAATCCAAAAGAGAATTATTAACAGGTATTTCGAAAGGTTAATTCCATTAACAAAAGAAAATAAAAGTCTTGAAAAAATAAATTCGATATACTTGACAGGTCAGTTTTATATTTTTTTGTGAGAAAATTTACTTGAAAGTTACATAGTTCTTAAAAATAAGCTTTTGTTATTGTTCTATGCAGAAAAAAAATGTTAAAAAAAATCTAGACATTGTGTGAATAATGTCAGTTAAAGAATGAAGATGAAATTTTTCAAATTAAGTTAGAATTTTTATGATGCATTTTTAACTTTTAAGGAATGCTTTGAAATTTTATTTCTTGTGATTAAGTTCTGTAAATTATTGTTTTTATCATGGAAGAACATGATGTTGTTTCCGTTAGTAGGTTTTGAATGATTGAAGGCAGCGAATAACTGAAGCTCAAAATCGCGTAGGCAATGAATAAAGCATAAATGGTAATATTTGTCATCTTTTAATCGCATACATTTTTTACCTGCTTTGGCCAGTATTGCATTTTTATATATGCTCTTTTGAATGCAGATGCGTTTTTGAAAGGTTGACCTGCTTTTACAAGTATTTCTTTATTAATACGTATGCTTCTTCACAACAGATGCCTTTTTAAAATATTGACGTAGAACTATGAATCATAGCTGCTATTTAATCTCAAAATCGGTCGATCTCCAAAAACTTTGATTGCCATTTTAAAAA
>JAOUZG010032472.1:1464608-1524639 GCA_026289955.1 Argiope argentata | reverse complement strand
TGTGTGTGTGTGTGTGTGTGTGTGTGTGTGTGTGTGTGTGTGTGTGTTGTTCAAATTTTACATCATTAATAAAATACTTTTTATTCATCCACTCAAGTTCAAATACATTTTTTTTAACTTGTAGTGGATGATATTTGATGTTTACACAGTTTTTTCGGATATTAATTCATTAATGGCATTTAATTAATTTTTATTTCTATTTAAATAGAGTTTTAGCAGTTTGCAATGAAAATCGAAATCAACAGGCAGTGGCTCAAATGATAAAATGCAAGGCTTTCAGTATTTTTCATGCGAAGGCGAAAAATGCGTTCAATTCTTGCGAAAATCAGTAATTTTTTTTATAAATTATTTATAATAATTGTAACTATTTAATAAAAAGGATCTAAATTTTTTTCTTTGTTTATCTAAGTAGGAATTGACTTTAAAAAACTTTTTAGATGACTTATTTATACTGCAGGTACCATAAAATAAAAAAGTGCTTTGTGTTGCCATTCAGAAAAGTTAAATTTGAATGTCTTTCGATTGTGCAAATCTGACTGTTTCCGCAATTATCAACTTGAGACAATCGTATACTTGTCCATGTGAATCCTAGTAAATAACAAGAAATTGCGAAACATTTAAGTTATAATTGAATAGGTTAAGCACCTACCATCTGTCTTCTAAATGGAGTTGAAGACCTTGAAGTTTTCAACAGAGGTATATAATATGAATTGAATGGAAGAAAAGCATTTACTGTTTCAACAGACGGGTTAGTTGTAAAAAACTTACTAAATCGCGGTCAAGCAAAACGAGAAATCATGGATGCATAAAGCTATATACTTATCACTGAAAAAAATACTTATTTCTCGATAAATGTAAAGAATTAAAGAAGTGTCAGCAGATTTCGATTATAAAAATATAGTTATGCTAGCAGTAGGCGTATAACTTAGAGAGCATAGGGAATCTTTGAGAAATAAAAATTGAAAAAACATAAAATAGAATTTTCAAAACGAATTAAAACATTTAAATAATTATTTAAGAGATTTGGGCTCATTAATCAAATAAAGGAAAAGGCCTTTGCACTAAATCATATTGTATAGAGTTCAATTTTTTTATCTGTTTTTAATTTCTAGAGTGCGGGTTATGCATATAAAATTATAATAATTGCTTTTTGGCTTCAAAATTTTCTTAAATTCTTTACTTTTTTAAAACTTTATTTCACCAAATAAAATAAATTGCAAGTCCAAATTCAAAGCATTGTCGATCGATCTTTCTTTCGTCGATGTCATTTTTTTTATTTGATTTGTTTTTTTCTTTGTCTACATAACTTCTGCATAGTTACATCAAGAAATTTAAAGAGAGAAAAGCAAGAAATCAATCATAAAAGAGACTATATTAAGAAAATGGAAGTAATGGATTGTAGGAAGAAATTCTTTTTTACGAAAAGAAATCATAAGAACAGCAAACCGAATTATTTTAGAGTAAAAATATTTTGTATTAAATTAAATATCATTTATTCAAAATCATTCCAATTAATAAAAATTCATAAAAATGGCATGAAATGTTATTAGAATTTTTTAAACTTTTCCTTTCAAAATTTGACGAATATTGCTAAAATTCAAAAATATATACCATTTGGTTATATTAACTGAATATATAACTTATTTTTTTTGCACAAATACTTTTGACATATCTTTTCATGCACCAAACTTACTTATATAATTTACTTCCCACCTTTTGCTGTATTTGTACTTAATATTAACTTTCCTTAATGTTAAAATACTGATATGAAATGTATTTATTTAACATTTATTTTGTTACATGGTAATTCGAATACTATAAATTAAAACATATATTAATGAAGAATTGCGCATATTAAGAAATAAAAGAGGAGTAAAAATACCACTTTAAAATTAATGCCTCCAATAAAACAAGTTTTTGGTTGAGTAATGAGATTAGTTTTATTATTGTTGCAAACGGTAATGAAATTCAATTAAAAATATATATATTAAAATTAGAGAAAAAAGATTGTATGAATACCAAGATAGTGTTGTTTAAAATATAACTTTTTTAGATTTAATAAACAAGCAAAATGTGTCAATAAATCTTTTTCGTAAATTCGGTTACGGAATAATACGCTGAACTGTTTTCGTAATTTAAAATGTCGAAAATGCATGTTAGTTCAAATTAGACTTAGTCAAAAATTCTAAATGTCGAACTCCATGCTCGTATTGAAACCGAATTTTTCAATCTTTCAAAACTTTGTTTGGCTTTGATGCTGGCAATCTGTTGAAATATTCTCGAGAAAAATCGAAATTTGAAGGTGATATCAAAATTTTAGCAAGAACTAAAAGATGTCATAGAAAAAACTGCATCAAATAAACAAGTATCCTTATGTAACATTCGAAAAATACATTTACGTTATGAAATATGATAAAAACAACAGCCTGTTGGCGGTAGAAAATTTTGAGAATGATATTGCAACTGTATTGAATGTAAAAAAAAGTTCGAATTCAAATATCTGTTCGTGCAGAATTGTGATTCAAATTATTGTTGCAAATGTTAGGACATGAAACTACTTTGCATAACAAAGCGGGAACGAATTTTTTGTAGAAATTCTTGAAAAGCAAACTGGAAACTTGAATACAAACGACCGGAATTTGTTTACTGTCATTGGTTTTTGAAAAATCTGTCAAAATAATAATGGCTATTTTAATTCTTCTTCTCGATTTCGTCCGGGGAAAAGTGTAGCTTTGTTTCGTGCGAATGTTAAGATTTTTTTTTTCTGAAGTCTTCATAAATCAAAAGCATCAAAATCACAAGGTAATATCTTCTTTGAGTGAGATGCAGTCATTTGGAAACAATACTTAACCGGTCAGTCAGCAAGTCAGCGTGACTTGCAACAGAAATGGACTCCTCAGTTTATGAATTCATTTACAAATATGATTCTTATCATCTTATTACTCTATAATTTCTTGAAAACACAATACTCCAGCGTTAATGGGCATTCTTGAAGCGATGCTGTTTAGACAGGAATAATAAAATGGCAATTTTGAGGAAACACAATTACTCAGCATCAACCGTAAATGTCAGAGATTTTCACTGTTTTATGGTGTTTTTGAGGATCAAGAATAAACATAATTACAGAAGTAATCTTAGAATTAGCTTTGTAAATAAAGTTTTTTTCACTTATGTGTTTCTTTTTGTTCTTTTCTTATATACAAATAAAAAATACTGTTTTTATTATACCTTTTAAATCTTCCTATACCCCAAAAGAATTAGGTTAGTTCTTTTATGGACTCAACGGTTATCATAACAAAATTTTGGAACCTTTTGTGCTGATGTTCATTGATTATAGCTTTTAGAAGGCAAAACCATCCTCCATTCAAAATGTGTTGCTGATCTTCCTTGGATAGAGCAATTCAAGCCAAGTTCAAGAGATAGGGGAAAGAGGGGTGCAGTACCCTCTGAGAGTATGGACCGCCGAGAACCTGAGGGTAGAAGTCTGACTTCTACCTCATATGAAGGTGACACTCACCTACTCGCTTGTATAAGCCCATTTTACAGAGGACGAAATTCGCGGGATAAAAGTGGACTTAATTCTCACCTTTTATTGGAGTTGTAATTGTTTTTTGAGAAATGAAGAAACAATTTAACATTTATTTTATAATTTCTTGTATTAGAACCATTAAAAAATTCTAACGAGGGATTCTAAAAAACTTCCGCTTTTCATGATGATGCATCCGTGTTAAGTGCGTTCCTATAATCTGCGGATCTTCAGACGGGTAAAGCGTTCGCCCGTTTTACCCCTCTTGCGGTTTATTGGGGTCCTTTGATGTCTGGACACTTTACCGACAATTTGCGGGAAAACTTCGGACGCGTCCATAGGCATCAAAGCACCCCAAGAAACCACAAGAGGTGTAAAACGGGAGAGCGCGTGACTCGTCTGAAGATTGAATACGGATCGTGCGAACACCGCTTTACAACGGAAGAGGGATGCAGTAGCCTTGGAGGGTAAAGACCCCTGAGCACCCCAGGGCAGAAGTATGACATCTAGCTAATATGGAAGTGACACTAGCTTGCATAACCCTGTTTTACAAAGGGCTGGGACTCTTTTACACACCTCACTGATAGAACAAAGGGTAAAGAACAATCATGCTCGAATCAGGATTCGAACTCGGGACGTTCCGATCATGAGGAAGATGCTCTAACCCTAGGCTAGGGCACCGACTCCCTTTATTACAACTCCTCGAATAGGAAAACCATGGTTTTGGATATATGTCTGTCTATATGTCTATTTTTCTATCTATTTGTGGTATGGAAATCTCATATGAAAATAGCATTGGCTTGCGCAACCTCTTTTCAAAGTGTGGGTGGCACTTTCACACAACGGCAATGCTGAAAAACAGGGTAGTCCGAACCAGGAATCGAACCCGGGACTGCCAGATCGTGAGGATGACGCGCTACCCTTAGGCCAGGACGCCGGCCCGTTCAAAGACTCTGTATATATAATTTTGGATAAGTTTGTATGTAGACCATTTATTTCAAAGGGAAATGCAAGTGTTAGAAAATTGAAATTTTCATTTCTCCATAACTTTTCTACAATTGAAGATACAAAATAAATCAGATTAGTGTTATTTTAAAAAGAACAATGAATGTTTTTACTTTCTCGCATTCGAAGTGTGGAGGATGTATTATAATCGTCCAGAAATTCCTGCTGGATATTTTAATAAATCTCAATCCTCCCGGAGTTTTAATATCTTTGGAAAATATCCGTTTGATTGATTATCTATCTATTTGTGACAAAGATAACTAAAAATGTGTTAGGATAGACGGATTAGATTTTATACGTGGCCTTTACACCAAATTTCGATTTTGGCGATTTCTGTCAAATTTTGAGCAAAATCTATTCTGAGGAAGTCTGTCTGTCAGTCCGTCTCTTCGACTTCAAATGAGTTGATAACTACAAAACGAAGAAAGCCAGATGAATGAAATATGATACACAGATTTAACATCTATATTGTATATGCCTATCAAACTTTTGAGCAATCCAACAAGGAGTTGAACATCTGTCTGTCTGTATTTGCAGGAGTATGTAAACGCGACAGTTTAAAACTAAATAACTTAAACGTATCAAACTTGTAATGGAGTTTTGTAGTTCTAAGTCAAATATCAATAGATTTGGGAAACAACAATAGATATGGGAAAATAGCAACTCAAACACCTACCCACTTTTAATGGGAACTATGCGAGAAAATTTTGTGATGAAAATTTTGTGTGAGAAAGTGATTTTCGAACTCTAGTTGTTGTTTATTATCATGTCAGAACATTAAGTTATTTTGGGAATGAAGTAAACAAAAAACCCTAGGTGAAAAATTGAAATATTATTGTCTGCACGAGCACGTCATCAAATCAGCTTTTAATAACGCGGTGCCATCGCATTTACAAAATGTCTTATTTAAAAAAATAAATTAATTTCTACAGCAACTAAAACCTAGAAAAATGTCATTTTGAGCACGGGATTATGTGAAATGAAATAAATAGGAAATGGGACATTTTTTTAAACAAACAATGCGAGACAAGGTTTTTTTTTTTGGATCGTTTGCAATACTAAAGGGACTCATTCAATGAAACGATTAAAAGGAATAAAAAATATAATTTAACTTGCACGTGGCGCTTGGTCGTTTAAGAAATGATGTTCTGACATGATACAGTGAAATGAATGCATAGCAGATTTCATTTTAATCTTTATTATTATCATTATTACTGAAAGGGATGAGACTATTACTAGTGGTGATTTTTAGCATTCAACCTCTAGTTCCGACTATTTTTAACATTCTGTGTATTTCCACATTTAAATAAATAAATAAATTTATACCCTTAAATTGAAATTGTTCATATGCACTTGAATTAAGATTTAATAATTTGGAAATTGTAATTAAATAAAAATGATATATGCAATAACAGCCATTGTTACTATAAATCCTAATACCTTACTTCTTTCGAGTTTCAAAAATAATATATATGATTACAAATTTCAAGTTATCATATGAGAACATGTCATTATTTATCTTCATCAATGTGAGTCATTAACCAATTTAAATCGGTTTGAAACAATCACGAGACTTCTCTACCGGTCTCTCTCTCTCTCTCTCTTTGAATTTTATTTCTCAAGGTTTTAACTATCGCATCTTGAAAACTGGGCGGCTTTCGAAAGTTACTTGTTCTTATATTTTTGAAACAAAAGGTATTTGCTCTTATTTCCATTGTTTATTTGAAGCTTCATTTTCAAATGGTGGTGGATATAGGACATTGAAATCAGGTGAAATCTGTCCATTTTTCTCCTTTTTTCGAGACTATTTTTGATAATTTGTTCATCTGAGCCATTTCAAGATTAGTGGAATTGTAGTAGAAGAAGATATTTATTTCTATCCTGTAAGCACTATGCCATCCTTTATGACAGAAAAATTCTTCAAGTGTGGAAAATCCCTAAATGAGTCCCGGTTAGTGCATGGTTGTTCTTCTGTGTACTATCTGCAAGGTGTGAAACTGTGCCCCCCTGTAAAAAAGGGGCTGTGTAAGTAAATTTGTTGAGTGAGTAGCTAAAGCCTAATTCCGACAACCTGCAAATCTTCAGGCTGGCCACGCGTTCCCTCCTTTTATAATTTTGAGGTTTCTTGGGATTCTTTGATACCTGGACACTTTACCGACATTTTGAGGGAAAACTTCGGACATGTCCACAGGCATCAAAGCACTCCAAGAAACTGCAAGAGGGGTAAAGCGGGGGAACGCGTGGCTCGCCTGAAGATTCTCAGGTCGTTGAAACTAGACTTAAGGCGTACTCTTGGCCCTAGTTGGCTCTACTTGAAAAAGAAGAGATGAGCTTTCGGCTTAAAATCGGTCACAAAAGTCAGCGCACTTGTTCATGACAAGTGCCATTAGTAACAACAATAACAGGATAACACAAAAATGACTAGAACTACATTTGCCATAACAGTCGAACATTGAAAAGTTTAAATGTTGAATAAATCAAACATGAAAAGTAGGTAAGTAATTATTTAATGTATTGCGATACTAATTTAATAAAATTCAAGCAATTAAAAAAATGAACTCGCAAAATTATAAAAGAAAGATTTAAGATAACTTAATTTCGATTTAATAATATTTTAAAGTTGGTTTTACTTTCTTAAATATGTCACTTTCTTCTTTAACATAATTATAAAGTAAATTATTTTAAAAAGAGAGAAAATCATTTTAAAATTATAATTGTAGCAAAATTAATTATTATGTCTTCTCTTTTGGATTACAGATGGCGATGCCTTGATTAGACATCCATCCCATAGTAAATTGCGATTGTAATTATAATGAGTTGAGATGCTGTTCTGAAAGATGCGCGCATTAATGTTTTGTCTTGTCTTTCATGCTTTGTGTTTGTTTTGTGTGAAATGTGATCATTAAAAGAATATTCTCGAAAAATATGTCTTCTTGCTTCCATTGCAGAGTTCGTCATTATCTTCATTCCTCCACATAATGATAAATTAAACTCGCATCAATTGTCTTTATTGACAACTTGTTTCTTTCTTCTGACCTTGAATTTGCATTGTAAAAGATATTCCATAATGCAAATTAAAGATATTCTAATCGCATTTGCATTGATGACCTAATGCTGAATTTTTGTAATAGTATTTTTTTAAATCTAATAAACGTAAAGCGCATTATCTCAATAATCTGTGTTCAAATTTTATCTTATTTGGATCAATAGAACGCATTTTAAAGACTCTGAAGGAGGGTAACTCATTTCTTTCAAAACCCTTCTATTTAAAACCCCTGTATTTAAAAGCTAAAAGGTGATTTAGTTGATTTTATATAAGACCATATCTATTTCTCTTCGTTATTTAATTCAGATATAAATCGGTAATTTTGAATATAATTATTCTGATTCTATTAAATTAATGTTTTATAATTTTAGTTAACTTTTTTTAAAAAATTTAATCGATGCGTGATGTATAGAGAATCAATGCTGAATAATTGAAAAGAACGATTTTTTAGATTATATAAGTTTTTTTTTTCATGCCAGAACATGTTATTTTGGAAATAAGGTAGACAAAAATCCCTAAGCTGAAAATAAATAAAGCCGTAGGATAGAAAAATTCCTTGCGGATAGAAACATTGAAATTTTACTATCTGCACGAGCATTTCAAAAAAAAATCAGCTTTAAATAATGCATTGCCGTCGCATTTAAAAAAGCTCTGATTTAAAAAAATGAGTTAATGACTACAGCAAATAAAACCCAGAAAAATATAATTTTGAGCACTTGATTATATGAAATGAAATAAACAGGAAATGCGATATTTTTTTTTTAAACAATGAATGCGAGACAAAGTTATTTGGATCGTTTACAATACTAAAGTGACTCATTCAATAATACAATTAAAATGAATAAAAATATATTTTAACTCGCTCGAGCACGTGGTGCTTGGCCATTCAAGAAATGATGTTCTGACATGATACACTTAAATATGCATTTATTTCATTTTAATCTTTATTTTATTATCGTGTCAGAACATGATGTTCTTGGGATGAAGTTTGTGGAGTCAACAAAAATCTGTTGTCGAAAAATTTAAATTTTATTATCTGCACGAACATTTTCAAAAAATCAGCTTTTGATAACGTGTTGCCGTCGCATTTACAAAAACTCTGACTTTAAAAAAATAAAATAATGACTACAGCAAATAAAGCCTAGAAGAATGTCATTTTGAGAGCGTGATTATACGAAATGAAATAAATAGGTAATGTGACATTTTTTGTAAACAGTAAATGCGAGACAGTTTTTTTTTATCGTTTGCAACACTAAAGTGACTCATTCAACGAAACAATTAAAATGAATAAAAATATAATTAAACTCACACGAGCCCGTGATGTTTGTACATTGAAATATGCACAGCAGATTTCATTTTAATATTTTTTTTATTTTCTCTCTTAATTTTGTTTTCCGAATTCGCAAGTAATTTAGTGGATAATTTGGCATTGCTAAGCTTTCGATAAGAGTTATACTCACTAAAGTTTATTTGTAAATGAATTCAATTCATTAAAAAAATAGAACGCTTGTCCTCATTTAAAAATGACAAAAACAAAACCATTAGAAAAAGAACACTTATCAACTTGCATTCCGTGAACAAAAAATCATTTTTTCCGCTTAATTTCTGTAAAAAGAGCTTTATTTTCTAACATGATACGTATTTAATAAGGAAGGTCATTTTGCAACGCGTTTTTTTTTCTTCGAATATCATAATATTTACTTTCTCTTCACAATATTTACATTTCTGCTCAACGTACGCTAAGTTTAGTAGTACTATCTAGTTAAAAACTTACGTGAAAGAGAGGAAAAAATGTTTACACTGCGAATCATGCATGAAGCCATTCTATTCTCCCAGAAAAAATATATGTGGAGTTTAGTAGATATTGAGCTGAATCATTTCCTTTCATGATAAGATGCGTAGTAATTGGGAGGTAAATTTTGAGATAAGAAATTGATAGAAGCTTGAAATTAAGAAGAAAATCACAAATGTGTAGAAGTTAAGGACATATTACATCAGTAACTCATTATAAAATTAATAAACTAACATTGTATATGTTTTAAGTAATTAATTATATGTCAATAAGGCATATAGATAAAAAAAAATTGCTAACAAAAGGCTTTTCTGTTTTGGATTTTAAAACGAATACATGAATTGCAGAGCGAATAATTTGTGTATACAAAGATACACGGTGTACCTTTGTATCAGTATATTTTTACAAATTTAGTAAAAAACAATAATAATTTCAATTTAATATGTGGGGGAACATTGTTATTTTTTAAATCATCATTTGTCTTAATTAAGTTATTAACCAGTTTAAACCGGTTCGAAACAATTACGAGGCTTCTTTAAGGTTTCTATCCCTCATACACACACACACACACACACACACACACACACACAATTTTTTTTTAACTTTCATTTTTAATTTTTCATGCTGGCAAACTAAGCTTTAGAGCTCGACCGATTTTTAGATGATAGTTCTACGTCAACCTTCTAAAAACGCGTCTGTTGTGAAAAAGCACACGTAATAATAAATCAACACTGGTAAAAGCAGATCATCCTTTTAAAAACGCATCTGCTTTCAACGACGCATACTTAATAATAAGGCACTTCTGGTAAAAGCAGATAAAAAAATCAACCGACAATTTTCGACGACTCATAATCTTTATTTTTGCCAGTACATTACGGAGACCAAAACCTATCAACCAAAACAACATCATGTTCTCACATGGTAATATAACGGCATTATTATAATTAACATAATAATATACGGCATTTATAAGAGCAAGTTTCCAAATTCCATCAAACAGAATTTAACGAAAGGTTTAATGGAAATGTACGAACCTGTAAGAACAGTAGCTGATTTAGGTACTTTGAGATCTGGCGCAATGCTGTGAAGCTTCTTCTTTAAATTTCTCAGTTTCCTTTTTAACATCATTGACATATTTTTAATTCGTTAATGTTTATTTTGGGATATCGTTTCTTATTACCTTCATGAATATTTATTTGATTTTATTCATATATTATGAGTTTAGATTGCCCAACATCTGCATTTATAAACAATTGTATTAAAATAGAAGTTGAGTTAAATAAATATACAGGAACTAAGTTAAGTATACAGGAACCAGACCAATTATGGTAGAAAGTTTACTTTAATATTTTATCATTCATAGATTTGCATTTTCTTCAGGTTTGTTACGAAAATAAAGGTGGCTTTTTTTTTAATTAATCTGTTTGAAGCCTCTCGCAGCAAAGCAAGCCTCGGTAAATGCTTATTCTGGAAATTTGGAAATCCATTAATATTTAAGAGTGATATACCAAAATACAAAAAAATCAGAGAATTATGAAAAGAGTATGATTTACCAAAAGTCAAAAGAGACAAGTGATATAAAAAACAATTTTTTTAAATCAATTCCCACTTAAGAAAATTTTCATTTTAGTTACTTTTTATTCAATAATTACAAGTGTTGTTATTCTCGTGTTCCGCTTTCCAACGGAAGGAAGGGCACCCGAAAGGGCACTGAGCACCCGAGGGTAGAAGGACTTCTAGCTCACATACGTCATAAACCCTTTTAACGGAGCGGATTTCATTCATGCATTTCATTCATTCATCCACAGATCGTAATTTAGATCTGAAAAAACGAAACAAAAAGGATCACCTCTGACCCAGTACCCGAGTGGTATAACTCTTCCCATGGAGAACTTTGTGACCACGAAAGATTTAAAGTTCACCACACACGGAGAATCTTCAGCTGGTAGATTCGAAATGGCAGTCCAATGGATGCGAATCCAACGCCCTACCAAACAGGCTATCCAGACCTAATAATTACAGTTACTATAAATAATTAATCAAAAATTATAATACCGTTGAATTTTCAACGTCAATTGAGGATTCAAAACCAATTGTGGCAACGCAAAATTCGTGAATTTTCTACACCAGTTGGGGTAAGGCAATACAGATTAGAAATATTTAATTTTCTTTATTCTACATTATCCTAATTCTAAAGTACTTCAAAATGGATCGGAAAAATCGATTCATTAATAATGTTTAGTTTTAAATGCATCAAACATTATGAAAATAAACAGAATCGTTTAAAATAATCTGCCGAAAACGTTTTAAGCCTAACTTTATTCGTGTGGGGTAAAAAACAAACTGAATTCATTACTTATTTGCTGCCGAGGAAGTTGGTTTATAATTAATTAATGAAAAATTAAAGAATTAATATTTGAAATTCTGTATCAACATCAAGTGTCATTCACTACATGTTTAAAAAATTCACTTGATATTGATTGGATGAATAAAAAGTATTTTATTAACGAATGAAAATTTGAACAAGATATATATAATAGGGAGAATGTGAACTAATAGTAGGAATTGAATGAATAAAATTCTTAGTATCACGTTTTTTTCTCTGTTATGATTATACAATGCTGAAATCCAAAAAACATATTTTAATTTATATCATCCATGAAATTTTTTTTCATAGTAAGTTATTCTAAGTTAACTTTATAAAGATTGAAGGGAAATATTTCGCCAACTGATTGTTGAGAATTGCAATGACATTTATTGAGAAGATATACGGTGTAACAGATATTTGGTTAAGATATCTGTGATAGAAGATATTCGTTTCAGATTTGTTAACGTTCACAATGCTAACAAATCTCACAACAGAATATTAAGATAATCTGACCCTATATTATTATAAATTCGTATTTTTTTTGTATGTGGTTAATATTTGAGTTTACTCAGCTTTCAAATGGATCAATATTTGCCAACTAATATCATCTGAAACGGGTGTGTTTGACTATTTGCTTATTTATTATTAATTTAATTATTAACTATTTGATTTAACTAGAAACATATACCAGTATTCATTACTATAATGATTCGTGGAAAACAGGTATAAGTCCCATCAGTTCTGATTATCGGTCGACTTTGCATACTTTCGACATCATTGTCCCTTCATTCGAATTTGTTTTCTATCTTTTACTCAACACTATAATTAATTATTATAAATAAATTTAAAAAATTTATAAGTAAAAAAAAATATGTATACTAATTATTTTCATCTAATTCTTTTCGTTTTGTACTTAACTTATTAACTAATATTCGAACAATTGGATAGACAGACTTCCTCTGGATGGATTGCTTCCTAAACTTGGTGGAAATTTACAAATTTAGTTTAAAGACCGTATACCCAAGGCGTTTTTCAGTTATCTGTTTACAGATAGACAGACCAATAGACACAACACCAAAAACATTTTTTTCGAACTTGGGGATACTCTGAAGGAGCTTTGTCATAATCTCGAGTTCGAATTTTTTTTTAGGGTTACAATATTTTCTCCATATTTCGTTAAGGAGAAAGCAAAAAGTGATTTTAGAATTATATTTGTCTGAGTACATGAAAATTCAAAAACAGAAGGATGACGAATAAAATCTGACTTTACTAAAATTGTAAAATCAAATTTATATGAAATCCTTTCATGTGTAATCTATCAGAAAATAAAATAATTTTCAATTTTTCTTCGAAAACTGCTGAGATTTTAATATCAGAATTTAAAATTTGTATCAAATGTTAAATCAAATTTACCAAGGAGTTTATGTGTCCGTCGGTCTATCCCTTTTTGTGCTGGACTGGATAAATGAAAAATCATAAGCGATCTTAATAACGAAGTTGTAAATCTTTATTATAGATTTTTAAACCAATTTGCCGAAGAAAAAAGAATCCAAAGGTGTTATAAATTGCTCTTCATTACATCTTCAACCCTTTGCACTCCGATGGTGCCTCTAAACCAGTATTCAAGATTGTGCATCATTTTGATGTTTTATTTATTTTTTCAAGTTTAATTGTTAAAAATGCCTGCATAATGGTTAAGAGATGTAGATTAATTTTTAAAAGAAATTCGACTTAAAAGAATTATGTATATTTATTTTTCATAGCAATAAACAAATCTTTGTGTTGGGTGAATAATTTTACATCTGATTATTTTTTAGAGTGCGAAAGGTTAAATTAAAAAGCTAAAACATGCTGTATTTTGCAAGTATACGAGAATACTTAGGATAACACATTCCAGCTTGTTTTCATTAAATTTTAATTGTTAAATGCTAAAGTTTGCAGTTTCCTTGGGATTAAAATTATTATATTGTTCATTATTTTAAAAAATTAGCATTAATAATTAAACTCTTTTTGAAAATTGTTTTTGTAGTTCATTTATCTGTTGTCAAGACAATTTTATTTTTACAGTCTTCAATCCCAGATGAAATTCCTATCTCATACAAAGTGTCCTTGTTTTTATCTAATGTCTTAGAGTCATTATTTGTCTTCCCAAAATAATCAGCCTTTAGATTTCGAACATCACAAGATCGTTTGCAACAAAAAAGCAGGTGCAGGCGTGAAAGAGCAGCTGATCAGTTGTTTGTTCGCGCAACGGAAACTCCACGAATTTGGACGTTAACCTGTCGAAAAATATAAAATAAACAAACTTTTGGAGTGGGTACTTGAGATCGAAGTAGTAATTGTCATGCCAAAAACCATTTGTCTCTGAAAAAATGTCGAGACTCAATGGGAAAGAAGTGTTATAAGTAGCTCGTGACTTTTCGATGGTACTCGAAAGATAAATATCTTTTCTTCTTCTCTGATAAGCGTGTTGGAGGTTATGTCATTTTCAAGTCAGGTGTTGACAGACGAAAAAAAATATCTTAGTGTTCTTAGTAACCAATATCAGCCTTCAGTGATTCAAAACGATTGGAGTATGAAGGTTTAGTAGATCCTGTGGTAATATCTTGGCTTCAGAATATGAAGCTATGATTTTTTATTCTATCTAAGAAGTGAGTCTGCCACATCTATATAAATAAAAATGGATCTCGAAATGCGTTGCTAAGCGCTAAACTAGAGAACGGCTTGTTGCGGCAGGCAAGCAAGCAAACAAACAATTTAGCATAATTACCTTTTGCCCGAATGGCATCACCCGTTTTGTTGTTATTCTAAAATTAATTATATTTATAACGTCTACTTAGAGTAAAGAATAAAATTATATTTCATTAACGTCGTCTCCCAAGATTTAATACATGGTGCCGAAACCTATGTGAGTCAGGACCTTGAATTTATACTTCCTGATTTTTACGAAACATCGGCAAGTTTACTTTCTTACTGAACTTTTTGTTTATACTTCATATTACTGCAATGGCGACGGCTGATGAAACAAGAAACAAAATGGCGCAACTCAAGCGAAAACGGAAAACTGTTCGCGGTAACATTACTCGTTTTTCTGTTGAAGTAAGTAAAATGAAAGATGATTTTTCAATTGAAGATGTGGAATATACTATTTGTAAACGACCGATTCGGCTAATTTTTTTAATATTTTCGTTAAGACACGAGGATGGTTCTTATGGAGAGAAAAAATAAAAAAAAAAAACTGCGAGGAAAATAGTTAAAACGACAATTTTCTTACTTTCCCGCCAAAAAATCTTCATTTCCTTCCCTCCCCACACCAAATGAGTAAAATAACAGGAAGTAATGATTTGTTGAGAAAAAAAATACGCGAAGTCAGTTGCTTTTCATATATAGATAACGGGAAGTTTAAAAAAGAAAGAAAATAATTGCTTTTATGCAGCTGATTATACAGATTAAAAACATCCTTCCAAACGGACGTGAATATTATTTTGTACGTTTTTATTTGGTGATGTTTCATTTTTTTTAATGTTGATATTGGTTGTGATCTGATATAAAGTTGTTTTTTCGTTGTTCTTAAAAATAAAAATTCATTTTTATATAAAAAATACGGTAGTAAGAGCTCTTTATGTGTTTATTTAGTTCTTGAAAGGATTTATGTATTAAACGATTCTTTTATTTTCTTAGTGTTTAGTCTGTATGGATATTTAATCTATACCTGCCCAAAATAAAGTTTGGTCAGGGAAGAAAAAAGAATAAAGGGGAAAAAGGGTTTGTAGAAAGAAAAGTAAGTAAGAAAGAAAAAGGATAGAAAAAGGAAGGTTTGCAGAAAGAAAAAAAAGAAAAGAAGGGTATGTGTGTCACAATTATTTCCTCTGTGCATGGCATTTTCCAAGTTCTTTTTAAACTTTCGAATCTCTTGAAAACCAATTGTATCTTTATTTGTTTAGTGTGTTTATATTTATGAAAATTTGAATCTCATTATTCAATAAAAACGTAGAATTTTAGACCTTTCCCTCTACCATTTAAGTAAAATATCAATTCCGGGACAATCATTGCCCGGATAGGAAGAGAAAGATGAATAGTATAATGAACAGAGCATCTGAAGAAAATAATACTATAAATGAATTATATGACTATCAAAATTTGTTTGGTTAAAAAATATTTTGGTGAAAAACCTGTTATGAGACACAGCTACATAAAATATTATATGAAAATTTTAGCGAGCATTAATGCTGGCAAACCGACTGGTCACCAAAGGCGGCTAGTATTTAATATATCAGAGCAAAATATTTTCCCACTGGTGAGGCTGGAGAATTTATTCAAATATTGCTTGTGCAGCTACGATTATGTTTTAGAATCATGAAATCCATCCCAAAATACTCATCCTACTGCTTCTAAAAGTACAAAGATGCATATAAACTAATTGCGGAAGGATAGAATTAGATAGGATGCAGACACTTCTTAAATTTTGAATTGGGGCAATAAATCTGAAACTGAATTCTTGATCAACATTCTCATGATATTAGAATTTATACAAAACCCAACTTTTTGAAAAAACCGGTTTTCGAATTCAATATTTCCAAAAATCTGGTTTCACCCGATCTTCGGGTTTCCCCCCTCCCCCCCCCCCAAAAAAAAGAATAAGGAAAAATATTTTATTGTATGTTTATAAAGTAACAAAAAATAATGTCAATATCAAATTCAAAAAATATATAAATTAGTAGACTAAAAAATATTTTTTCAAAATAAATTCCTACTTTGGATATTAGGAAAATTTTTATTTAGTTACTTCGTATTAAATAATTACAATTTTTGTTCTCGTGTTCAGCTTTAAAACGGAAGGAGGGGTGCAGTAGCTTCTGAGGGAAAGGACCACTGAGCACGCGGATAAAATATCCTTTGACTCAGCACCCCCAGTGGTATAGCCCTCGACATGGAGAACTTTGTGACTAGGTTCGAACTCGCAGCACAAGGGATGCAAATCCAACGCCCTACCAACTAGACTATCCAGACCTAACAACCGCAACTACTATAAAGACGAGAAAGTTAGTTTTTACTTAATTAATAAAAAAATATGAATTAATATTCGAAAAAAACTATATTAACATCAAATGTCATCCACTACAAGTTTTAAAAAATTTACTTGAACTTGATTGGATAAATAGAAAGTATTTTATTAACCATTGAAAATGTGAATATATATATATATATATATATAGGGAGAGTGTGAGCTGATTGAAAAAAAAATTAATGATTGCATATACACATTACTTATTCAAAATAACAAAAACTCAGGTAAAAATTTCAAATAATATGTATACTATTTTAACTAATTTTAATTTCTCCAAAGAAAATAGGATCTAAAAAATATATAAAATAACACTTAACGGCGGCTAAGTCTTGTTCTTATTTTGGACACGGTATTGCCTGGAATTGAAAATAGTACTCGCTCAATAGCAATTGAGATTGGTTTTAAATTTTCATGGCATCAAAAAACGAATCTAATATTTTTTCCCCCTTTAATCGTTGCTCCAAATAATAAAAATTGAGCTTTCAGTGTCTTTGGATTTGTCAACTTTTTTTCAGGTTTTTCAAGGTTTTTACTCTGATTTATAGTTGTTTTCGATTTGCTCTTCATCAGAATTATTTTTCCACATAATAAATTTGGAATTATTCTTGATAATATCTTTACAGATAATTTAATAATTTCAGTTTTTGAAGCTTAAGATAGCACAGTAGATTTCTTCCTTGAAATAGAAATGTTTTGTAGATTTTGCAAATACAGCTAAAGAGTTGCTAATTCTACATTCTTCAACTCGTTCTTCTAAAGTATATAATATCTTCAAAGTTATTTATGTAATTAAAGTTCTTAGTTCATTTAACTGAAATTCAAATTTACTTTCCTTGTTTATAAATTGACTTTATGAAGCTCTAAAATTTTCATCTTCATTTCACATATAAATAGAACCAATATCGTGCAATGCTAAATTAATACATACTTTTTGCTAGAAAAAAGCGTTTGCTATCCGTTGCATAGAATTAATAGCAAATCAAATAAGTTTAAAATTATTTTTTATAAAATAGTTTGAATTCTTTTAATCGGTTTTTTAATTTAAAATTTGGTTTTGAAATGTGAAAAATATTTTTTAAAAACCTATTTTTTTAAAACTGTTCAACCCCACAAGATATCATTTAATCAATAGTTTTAAAAAGATAATGGATCCTTGCATTTATCATAAAATATTTTGAATGTTATTTGCTTATTTGAAAATATATTATTAACCGTACCATTATATTTCAATAAATTTAATAATTTTTGATTTATTTCATATATTTATGTATGTTAATTGTAATATACCATCACTAAATTTAAATCATTTCAATATCAAGTAGTTGTATGGGTTAGTGCCTGATCTATTGATAATTTTCAAACAGTTGAAATTTAAATAATAAAGATTAAAGTATGCATATTTCAATGTATCATGTCAGAACATCATTTCTTGAACGGCCAAGCACAGCGTGCTCGTGCAAGTTAAATTATATTTTTACTCATTTTAATTGTTTCATTGAACGAGTCACTTTAGTATTCCAAATGATCCAAAAATACTTTGTGTCGCCTTTATTGTCTAAAAAAATACCACATTTCCTATTTATTTCATTTTATATAATCACGTGCGCAAAATGACATTTTTCTAGGTTTTATTTGCTGTAGTTACTAATTTATGGTAACCTTAACTAGTCCAGGACTTTTACAATATAACATTTTTTTTAATGAGTAGAGAAATATCTACTTGCTAAAAATTAAATGTGACAAGTGTGTGTGGGTTGATTATATGCAGGCCAGACCGTTTGACTTAGAGCCACCAAATTTGGCACATATATATTTTGGAGATGGAAAATATGTACCACTGAAAGATTTTCTAAGAAAACTTAATTATAATTTTAATTAACTGAAAACTAACAAAAAATTTGAATTTTTTTCCCTCAACATAATTTTGAAAAATATTTCCATACAAAAATAATTTTTACAAAAAAGTTATATTTTCAATGATCTCATTGAAAGTTTAATTGCAATAGAATTCATTAGACTGACGTTAATTAACTTTTGATGGTGTCCTGGCCTAAAGGTAGCTTGTCTTCCCCGTGATCTGAGTCTCCCGGGTTCGAGTCTTGGTTCGACGATGGTTGTTCTGTGTTTTGTCTGTAAGGTATGTGAGTGTGCCCCCCGATAAAAATAAGCTGTGCAAGCGAATGTGATGAGTGAGTAGCAAAAGTCTACTCTTGACCTTAGTTGGCGCTACTACAAAACAAGCGAAGCTGAGTAGGCTTTATTCATTGACTACCTCAGCGATGACTACCTACTATTTTGTTTGTTTTCGTAGTGCGTGATGTATTTAAAATTAAACATTGTTAATTAATAGATCTTTTGGTTCCTTCAGTAGAGCTTTTTAATAAAAATAAAACAGATTAATTAAAACTAAAATTTTCTAATCTGCATTACGTTACTCCAACTGATGCTTAAAATTCACGTCTTTGCGTTGCTCCAATTGACGTTGAAAACTTATGCATGCATAAAGGTTTGATAACATTTTACATTGTGATTAGACTGTCAATTTTCACATATACACATCAAAATTTCCACGCGTACAAAGTCGCGGGTAAGAGCTAGTGTTTAATATTCAAATAGTTTATAGGACGAATAAAGAGTAAAATTAAGTTTCCGCTATATAAACAAATGTAAAGGTAAAAGGGACATAATAAACGCTATTATGGCATGGAGCTCTAATCAATTAGAAAAGTTTATATGTACTTTAACTTAACTTCAATGCCTGTAACTGTATCTCTCATGTTTTTTCTGTATGCACATCATATTAGCCATTTTCAGATAATCTCACCGATGTAAGCTATTTTTCTTCACTTTTTTGCGTTCCATTATACGTTGGGTTTTCGTTTAAAGTTCACTGTATTTAAAAAAATAAAAAAAAACATTCATTTTGATTCTGAGACGGTATAGCTGACCAGAATAGCTTTAAAATAATGTTGTTTTTATCAATATTAAACATTATAAATACTTGCAATATATCGCACTTGAACTACTAGAAAAAATTTCATAGATCGCTAGAATCACCGAATTGAAAAACTTGATTTCAAAAAATATGAGCTATAACGAGGTATTAGTACTCGAAATTTTATCTAATTTAAATGATGAAATAAAAACTACTGAAAAAGAAGCTACACGACAGCGTAAACTAACGATGGGAAAGTTAGAAGTTTATGATCAAATATTAGCAAACAATAACTCATAGCCTAAACAAAAAGTTGAATGGCAAGCTCAACTTCGACATTCTGATCCCAAAATTCATGATCATGAATTTTGAAAAAGTGTTGAAGAGAGTTAATATGCAAACTTCATTGTGGAAAACGGGTTTGACCAGAGCTCTTACTAGCGAAATGGTAAAGCTCATCATGAGAGAACCAGAAGAATTAGCCGAAAATTATCCATAAGTCAAGAAATAACTACATAAATGCTTCAAGTTAAGAGCTGAGAAGTTTAGACAATAGTTTTATTCTCATGAAATTAAGGACGGAAAAATTTCGCGAGAACATTTTTATGCACTCTAAACTTACTTCAATGGCTGGATAAACAAACTAAAAACAGAGATAATAGAAGACTTAAAAGTTTTAATAATTTCGGGTGAAGCAGGCAAAGTACGCCATCAGATATGAAAGGGTAAATCAGATCATAAATATATCAGATATATAAAGATATTGCATGTAAGGCGGATGCTGATTGCCCTAGGCCCGAACTCGCTATCCGACGGTTGTAACCGAGTAACATGACCACAATACGAAAGCAATTACTTTTCTATCGAGGATGTTATCTGGCTTATAAATCTTTCACCGCATACTCTCCCACTAGTGAGTCGGTGGTTAGACGAACGATACTATTGCGGCAAACTTTATGGAGAGTGTGTGTGTGTATTATATAAATTCATTTCTTTTTATTAATTAATTAATTAAAAACTTTCTCCTAAAAAAATCTTCATATCCCTGCCACCAAATAAGCAACGAATTCAGTTTGTTTTTTCTCTACGCTAATGAGATTAGGCTTAACATGTTTTCGGGCGATTATTTTAAACGATTCCGTTTATTTTTATAACGTTCGATGCATTAAAAATTAAACATTGTTAATTAATCGATTTTTTCAGAAGCGGCGGCAGGAATTTGCCGACGGGGAGGCAAGACAAATCCGATAGGGGGGGGCAAGCACAATATCTCTCATTTGGCTTCAAAGCAACTCAAAATAGTTAATCTTACATTTAATAAAAATCAAAATATTATTTAATTTCTTTTTTATTCAGATACTGTCCTTTTCTTTCATTATTCATTGTACATTTGTAAAACAAAATATGTAGTTATGCGATATCTCATTTATTTGTCGGATATATTACCAAAATAAGTGCAAATTATAATTAAATTGAACGACTATTTAATCAAATGTCGGAAATCTGCAGACTTCTTCGACACTCGTCGCATTGAGTTTATAGTCGATTGATGAAAAATTGACAATAAATTAGCTTATAACATTTGTCGGTTATATTGTCAAAAGTAGTACAAATTATAAGCTGAATGAACGACATTTGAATCAGATGTCTGTAAGTCTGCTTAACATATCTCCTCGATAACCATTATTTTCAATTTTTAAGTCTTTCAAAAATTGTCTATGAAAATACGGCATATTATTGATCTACTACCCAATCGCAATATTTTGCCAAACATAGTCTAAACAATTTAACCATTACTTGGATATTTCGATTGTTTACAATATATTAATTTCAAGGAGGTTTTTAAATAATCATATTCGATAATGCGCAGCTCTCTATAACCATCCCGGGCCATTTGCCGACAACTCTAAATATCTCGCCCGGGGGGGGGGGCAAGAGGCTACCGACAGGGGGATAATTGCCCCCTGCTATCGCCGCCTCTGGATTTTTCTGATTCATTTTGAAATACATTTGGATTAAAATAATAAAGGAAATTAGACATTTCTAATCTGTATTACATTACCTCAACTGATGTAGAAAATTCACGCATTTTGCGTGGCCACAATTGGCTTTGAATCCTCGATTGATGTTGATAATTCAATGCTAGTATAATTTTCTGATCAATTATTTATAGCAATTGTAATTATTAGGAATGGATAGCCTGGTTGGTAGGACGTTGGATTCGCATCCCTTAGGTTATGAGTTCAAACCCGCCAGCCATAGATTGCTTGTGTGTGTGTGTGGCAGAAGTTAAATCTGACGTGCTCACAAAGTTCTCCATGTCGAGAGTAAGCAACTGGGTGTGCTGGGTTAGAAGTGATCGTTCTCTATTCTAGATATAAATTATGAAATGTGAATGAATGAATGACCCCTCAGAAGCTGATGCAACCCCCCCTTCCTTGTAAAGCAAACTCATATTGAAATTATCTAATAAAAATAACTAAAACAGAAATTTTCCTAACAACCTAAGTAGGTATTGATTTTTAAAAATTGTTTTTTACATTACTTGTTAATGTTTGAACCAAATCTGAAGTGATGTCAAAGATCTATATTTCCAAACTATTCCTCGAAGCCATGTAAGGCAATAGCAGCCTTTCACAGAATCCACAATTTTATCTGAGGGGGAGGGAAATAGCAACTTTATTAGAGCATGCGAGAAAACTTTGGGGATACAATTCCCCTTTATTTAAAACAATTGATTGGGTCTAGAAATATATTTACGGGAGAACATTTTATAATTGAATTTTGAAAAAACATGCAATGATGGTACAAAAAAGGGTTCTTAGAAGAAGTTTTCAATTTTTTTCCATAATTAAAGTTAAAATGTGTGATAAAAAGATACGTTGTTTATGATTAAGTTCAAGATATATTTTACAAGCAGTATATCAGAATCTGTAGCATTAAGTAACTGTGCAAAAGTTGCAACACTGATGTCTGCATACAGTTTACCAAATTCTAACACTGTCATAGTAAGCTAGAAATACATTAACTCCCGAGTCCAACGGATGCTTCAAAGAATTCGTATGAATAAAATTCAATGTGAAATAAATTACAAAAACACAGACATGAAAAATTTTATTTATTTTTTTTTATCAAATAACTTATCTAAGATTTTTTTTTAATACTTCATTTCAACCAAAAAACATGGAGTAAGGAAACAACTAATAACTATGTAGAAAAAAAATATCCCGGGCATTAAAAAAAATTATAACAAACAACTGGAAGAACATAACAAAGACTAAACCAACTCCTTTTTTGAGCTGCATAAAAAACAGCCCAACCACCGAGAAGGGGTGAAAATTTGTACCGGACAAAAGGAAATAACTTAATTGTTCCTTGGCAGCCATGACTTTTTTTTACATGAATACACATGGAATGTGAATGAAGGAATGTGTGCAATACAAATTCAGCAGTTTGTGGGGTGATATGACACATAATGATTGATTCACTCTGACTATGGTTACAGGGCTGCACAGAGGCGGCGTTATGCCCGTAGATTCCTTTTGAGCATTAATGCTATCTCACATTTCTTTTTATTGCTGAGTGAGGATTGCCAAAAGTAGAAAGCATTCTAATTTAAATGGCTATATCATCCCAACAGAACTGAAACTATGTTGAAGCTTAGAGCAAATACTGATTGGCAATAAAAGCTGCGAGTGTCTGGCTTTAATACTGTAACATTTTTTTATCCTCTTTTTTAACAAATTCATTTTTCAAAAAGCAGTTAAGAATGCCTATCTGAAGAAGGCTTACATTAAAACAATCTTATTCAGCATATTATAACAATACTTATATTTTGATATATATCTGAGAGACTAAACTCGCGTAACAGGGAATAATTGATGTTATAAATATTCTTCTAAAAAATTGTCACATTAGGTTTCACAGTATGTATAAATAGATAGTGTATTAATATCAAGTAGATATAAATATTTGTTCTTATTGTAATGGAAAAAATGAAGTTGACATTTAAAAATCAAGCCCATGCAGAAAACTAATTTAATAAAATCTACAATGTAAATTTAAATATGTTTAGCAATTCCACAGCACTATAATTGAAATGCCTATGCTTTTCAACATCTAATCAGTTTATTTATTTATTTTAAACTCTAAGTTACAAAAAATCAATTTCTAAATCTTTTTAAAAATCATTTTAAATCTTTGTTTGAAAAAATTAAAATTAATGGAAAACAATAGTTCGAATGATTTTGCTTTATTTTTCTACCAGTATGCACTAAATTATGAGTGCTATATTTGCATTATATAGCAATTTTTTAAAAACCTAACAAACCATAAATTTCCCAATTTTTCAAATAAAAGTATTAATCAAATATGCTGGAATTAGTTCTATAAACAAAAAGAATTAAATCTTAAAAACCATCTTCATTTAATTTACTTTTAAAATAAGCGAAGAATTGCAACAAAATTACATTAATTGTAAATGTAGTAAAAAATTAACAATAAATCATCAGGCTTTGAAATAAGAAATATCATTTAAAATTATAGTTGCAAATAAATTAAGATGACAATTTTGATTTGATTTTAGTGAATTAAAATTCCTTATATTCTTTTAACATTACATTGCATTATTTTCATAAAAGCCAGACAGTTCAACTTTTATTTTACATTATGCTTTCAACTTGAAACAACATGAAGTGCATTGCATTAAATATATATATAACATTCATTGTATATAATCACAATAAAACTTGCAAAACTTAAAAAATATCTGACTTGTATTTTTCTAAAAATGAATATAAAAGAAAGACCTCACACAAAATAAATAAAATAAACTATAGTGTAAAAAAAACGCTCACATGTATACAAAAATTATGCACCAAAACAACATTATGAGTTCACTTTTCATTCAGAACTCATAAATTTAAAAAAGAAAATATCAAATAAGAATAAACAGTGCCATAATAAAAAAAAACAACAAAAAATAATCATGTGTATAAAATTTTTAAAAACATTATGCAGAGAAACATCATTTAACAAATTCCTCTCACTAATCAATATTAATTATATTGTGATAAGTTTGTGAATCATTCTAATCATATTATTTAAAAAGCTTCATAGGTATAGACAATGAAATGATGTTCACTTTTTTGTCAGTAAATGCTTCTAAAATATATTAATTAAATAGCAAGGTTTCATAATTTTTAAATGGAATTTTGAGCTTTGAACAAATTCTAGAAAGAATTCTTAAACTAATATTTACATCTCATTACCTACTACCAAATATATATATTTCCCATGATGGCAGATTTAACATGTTTTAGCTCTAAATATACAATGCATTCTGAGAAATTGTATAGTGAGCCTACAATATTCTGATTCTTAATAATTAATCACTAAAACATTCCAAAAAAAAAAAAAAAAATTCAATTGTATAATCAAACCAATATCAATGGCAAAAATCATTGTTACAATTTTATATATTTTCCAACTGAAGTATTTTTAGCTAATTAGCTTTTTTGTTTGTTTTAGACCTATATAAAACAAGTATCATGGATATAAATGATAAAATAATTGCTTTCTTCACAAAAAACTCTATAAAGCAAACTGTCTATTATATAAGATTATATTAATCCTTTTCAATATCAAAAACTGAAGCTACAACATTTTAAATTTCTATTATTATAATGTTTTTTTAATGTATAGTATAAAATTTAATTATTTTTAGAGTAAATATTAAAAAAATGGTACGGTAAGAATAAAATAAAACACTGAATAAAGAAATAAATAAAATATTTAGTTTTTTTAAAAAAAAAATGCTTATTTAATTTTTAAGAAAATAAGACAGAACTCCATTGAAAATATCATGCTGAAGTGAATACAGAATTGTTTAAAAATTATGAAGCTGCTTGCAAAAGTTTAATTCAATAATGCATATATTCATTTTTTTAGGTTAAAAAATCAGTTTAAGCAGATTCTCACTTTTAAAAATAAGTTTGCAAAGTTTATTTAAAATAAATGTATAAGTTCTTGCATATAGAGGCATAGAAAGGCCCCCAAAAAACTATGATAGATGTAAATGCAGAAAATATATTATAATCATTTTTTATACATTTAATTCTTAAAAAACTGATGAAATTTTGGCTAATACTCAACAATAAGAAGCAAATAGAATACACTAAATATGTAAAAAACATCCCATAATCACAAATATTTATTTTCTACATGAATATTTTCTGTATTAATATGCATACAAAATGGTAATAATCTGAACATTTGAATTTGAAATTTTTGCTTAATTTCAATATTTTTCAAAGAAAAAAAAGTTTATCTGCTTATGAATATACTAATTTGAAGCTTGGTTGATGGATAAGATTTTGCTATATAATCACCATATCAAAAATTGTGAGGTCGATCGAAAAATTGATGATTGATCTTGCCAAATTCTTCAAAGTGAAGACTAACAGCATATACACAAATAAAAAAAATGGAAAATGCAATAAGCTAATAAGATGCCAGTAAAAAGCCATATCCTATATGGCTCTATTTGGCACTTTTCAAAAAAGCAGAATGGACAAAAAGAGTTTTCCCAATATGCAAGTAAAAGAAAATGTAAAAAGATTTTAAAATTTTTTTGCAGGTTTAATTAAGATATAAAAGATACGATATTTATCAAATGATATTTCTCATGCAAAAGAAAAAAAAATGGCAGTGAAATAATCGAATTGTTAATATAAAATTGGCAATTATTGATATACAAATGATATTTAAAAAAAGCATATAAAAAATCTCATAGAAGCAAGAAAGCTTAGAGAATAAGCTTTATGCACAATTGTTATCACCATATTAATGAACTAAAATACATCATTTTATTTACAATTCTTATATACAACTATACAATATAATAACATACTTTAAATACAGGAGGACGGGGTTCTGAGAGTTCAATTCAAATGATATTTAAAATTAAAAAAATGAGAATGAATATTTCAAAATACTGTAGGAAGGTAGGGATGAAAATATTAATACTTACTTATAAGTTATACTTTAAGATTGTCAATTCTAGCAGACACACAAAGATGTCATTAATAATTCTAAATACAGTACACAAAACACCACAAACTGACAGCAAAAAGTTCTACTTTTACATATCTTAATACAAAATAATAAGGACAAAGGTAATCCACATTTTTGTCCTAGCTTTTAACAGGAAATTCATAAATACAACACATTTTTCCCAATGCAAATATCAAAGAACGTACACCATGCACATAATAAATTAAGCAAACTATTAAACCTACTCTGCTTAATATTTATTGCTTATCATGCATATAAATCCTTATTTATGCATTCATTTTGCCTAAATGAATTATTAGCAATATAAGCATGTTTAAAAAAACAATAGATATAATTAAATAATCTAAAATTATAAGCAACAAAGAAATCATGAATTTTTAAAAATAACTAAATTAAATTGTTTGAAAAAGAAACAACAGCTTTGCATGAAACAGGAATAGCATTTTGAAACGCACAAAAAATAATTCTTATATGAGTTCAATAAAACAATGGAAGACAAATAAAACCATCTCAAGTATTTAAATGCTTATATATCAATCAATAAATATGTATGTGAAGTATGACAATTTTAATAAATAATCATTTTTCAATTATAACTAAATGTAAATTATATTTCAAATATTACCAATAAATACAAAAAAATTGCTCATTTATTAAATACAATAAATATAATTTATTTTGTATTATTTCATGCACAGATCAGAATTGTGCATTTTTTAAAAAAATACAAGATGTAGCAGCAAAATGAACAACTTTAAAAAGGCCACCAGAAATGTAAATACAATCATAATAAATTGAAAATATATAGAAACTGAAAACATAAAATTTACAACTAATAATTATTGCTCAGAAAATAATTCATATATCATACTAGAACAAAATATCAAATGACTTTTTAAAAAAATAAAAATTATGATGAAAATTGAAAATATTCTATGATAAGAGGCACATATCTCTCCTCCTCACATGATCTTTATCACTCATTTATTGATTGCATGTTTTATTCAAAAACGTTTACTAATACAATAATTAGAAAAGCCGAAGAGACTAGACTCATAATAGGCAAAATAACAATAAGGTCAAAATATGTGGTCAACAAGATTGGTTTTTTAAAAGTGTTTTCAGGATAATTAACCAATGTTAACTAGTTCATAATTCCATCTTAACTTTGTTAATTCTTCTATTTTTGGGAGAGATACATTCAACTTATTTTGGTTAGCAAAACAAAATGTTTTTACTACATGTTTAAACAATTTTCAAATGGTAATTTTCACCAAAAAGCCAAAATTTGAAAACAAGGTGTCATTTTGAATTTTTTTATTTTCAAACTACTGCACGGATTATTTTTTCATGCAATTATATTTGACAAAATTTGTAAACTATATCTATAAAGAAGTTTTACAAAATTATTTTGTCAATGGTTTTCATAATTTTTCTTAAAAAAATAAAAATAAAAACTAATTTCATAAAATTTAATTTTAATTCACATTTACTTTATTCTGTTATTGTTATTTACTTTTTTTAAGCTACTGAAATGTATCTCTTAAGCTGGTAATTAATTGCTATAACAAAATATGATAATCTATATTTCAATTAGGAAATTTCCATTATTCAACTTATTTTTGAAACTTATTATTGTGATTACTCATCCAACTTGTAAAACTCTCAAAATTGTGAAATCCATCTTTCTGCTGCTGCATTATATATAAACATCAAATTAATAAAAAATAAGATTTTAAAAATCAATAATTTTTTTAAAAACAGAAGGAATGAAACTGTACAAAATATTTTATTTAATTTGATCCTAAATTTAGAGAATAAAGACCCCAAATGTATAATAAAATTCTCATATTTTGAATTCTTCAATTCCTATTCCTCATTCAATTTTTACAATGTTTTACGATCCTCAACATTTCACCCGAAATAAAAACAGTATTAAACATTATTCTCCTGTTTCTTCATAATCAAAATGGCTGAAGAATTTAAAAACACTTTTGCATTCCAATTTGCTAGCATTTTAAAAATGTCTAAAGCTAATATTACATGGATTTTAGAATTAAATCAAGGAGGAGGAGGGGAGAAAACATTTCTCTAATTGAATATAACATTAAATTCTGTCCAAGTAAAACAGCAAAAATTTTAGATTCACATAGATTTTTTGAAAACATAATTAGTAATTCCTTGATGCATACTAATTCTGATAAAATAAACAGCTTTTATTTTAAAGTCTTAACTCCATAAACTTCACAAAAGATAATAACATTTAATGTTCAAATGAAATCTTTTATATAAAAATAATGCCTTTGATTCTAATAATTAAATGCAATCTAACAAATATTTAAAAAGTGTTTTGTAACAAATAAATATTTAAAATATTTAGAAAGAATTTCACACAGAAATAAAACATACATAAATCTAAATTTGTACTGAAAGTATATTACCTTGATAAAATAAAAAACAAATATTAAATGAATTACTTCAGGTACTCTTCAGAGTTAATATTATTCAATAATAAACACTTTGAATAAATTCAAATATTGCTTTAAATAAAATATTTAATCTTCCATTTTTTTGCTTTAAAAAATTTTAGATCTTATTAATTCACATAAATTTTCAACATCCAACTTCTGTAAACCTTTCATTATATAAAAAATAAAAATTAGCAACTACAACATTTTATATTTCTAAAATAGGTTTTAGAATCTATATGAGGTGGCTAGACTGCAAATTGGAAATATTTCAATTAAGGAAATCCAATTCTTACAACATCAATAATCATTGCACTAGTGCCTGTACATTTTTGTGCAACAATATATAAATATTAAATGGGTGGGTATAAATACACTGATGGGATGATATATCACTTAAAACTTTCCCACATTTTGATTTTTACAGACAACATGATAAGCACAATAACAAGGGAGGAAAAAAAAAATAAAAGCACTGCTTTTGGGGAGAAACAGGAGGGGAGAAATTGACTTACCACTGCCACACTTAAGTACAACAAATAGAAGAATGTACTCCAGATAGTTTTTGTCAACTTATTGCACTATAGGAAGCTCCTTCAATCTCTGTGCAGCCTGGATGAACAGATAACATCACTTCAGATTTGGCAGTTAAAACATGATCAGCAAGTGCTTTCCAATTCAACAGATCGTTGTCTCTCCCGTTGTCTTTGTCTAAACCGAAGAAACTCTTCCTTCAGAGCAGCACATCGTGCCTCAGTATTCTCATATTTCCGAGGTCCGGTAGGATATAAACCACCACAGAGTTCACTATCACTAAGACCTCGTTCACTCCAGCCATCTCGCGTGTAGCGAGCAGCTCCAGATGGTCTATTACGAGGCCGTATGTAACCATCAACAATTGGCAAGGCTGGTTCAGAGTGGGGTGAATCTGCTTCAAAAACTGAAGAACCACCATTGTGGTGAGGTACTCCATTAGGTGTCAATGATGCTGAATGAAAGGCTGCAGAGTGATTGCGACTCACAAAACCACTGCTGCTTCCACTACGATTATTAACATCCAGTTCTCCTTGGAGACTAGAATGGGCAAGGGAAGCTGCCTTACTACCATGTCCTGAACTGCCACTGGTAACACTAGTACGGCTGGGAGTTGTTAACCTCCGATTGTTTACAAGTGGGCCATCCATTTCAGAGAAGAATTCCATGCCAGGTGCATGAAGTTGTCTATGATAAGCTGCACTCCTGACACGTTCAACGGCACCCAACAGTCGATCCCTTGTGTATGTCACCGGTTGAACATCACTGCTACCACTTTCACTAGAATCATTACCACATGGAACCTGAGAAACCCCATGACCTTCTAGATGTGGAGGGCTACTCGTTGCCAAAGGTCGATGATGGGTAGGGGAGATTTGCTGCCTTGGGTGAATGCTACCACTAAAACCCCTGGGAACAGATGGACGTACGGGATAAAAACGAGGACCAGCTGGAGTTGCTGGGTATGCTTGGGCTGGTAACCAATGCCGGGAGCCCGGCCATCCTTGTTGGTAGGATGTTTGAAGAGGAGACCCCAGGACCTGTTGGTGGAGCATCCAATTTGGTGGAGGTGCATCTTGAGCTCTATGGATTGGTCTGAAGTGCATTGGGAATGGTGGTGTCAAATGACTTGACACAGTGCTTGGGAAAGAGCGTTCTACAGAAGAGGGTTGACGGACTGAACTTATATCTTCAGCAAAGAAGGAGGATGCACCCAAGCCAGGGCTACTAGTGTGGAATCGCGATGGAGTTGCATAGGGTCCATATAAAGGAGTTGATGGACTCAAATGCAAATGGTGGCTGCTCTGTCCACTTCCATCACTGCGAATGCTGCCCCTGGCTCCTGCATAGTTGGACGGAATGAGGGAGTGAGCAGCAGTCGGGGCTGTCCTCACAAAACCCCCCTCCTCATCATCAGCACTGCCTCGCAACACAAACTTACCATCCGCTGAGCGGCTGATCCAACCAAGGGGTTGGGAATATTCCATTTGGACATTGTAACGTGCACCCCTTGGATGTCTCAAATGCACTGGCCACCCATGAAAAGTCCTTGTCCGTTCCTTAGGGTTGGATGCTATGCCTATTCTACCTAAGCTGGCCAGAGACGGGAATTTTATACTTGGTATTCCGCTTTCTTCATTTCTGCAGAAAAGAGATTAAAATTAGAAATAAAAAAAGATAATATTTAAAATAGGATAAAAAAACAAAGAAAAAATATACAAATGCAACAGGAGTCTTAAAAAATCAGCTAGAAAATTTCATTTAAATGTAAGCCATTACATGAAATTAAACTTTATAAAATAATAATAAAGAAAACAAATCTAATTTAAAAACAAACTATCATAATAGTATTCAGCAAGCATCAACAGGAAAAGGATGGAGACTACATGCAAATCTTATAATCCAATCTAGTTATTATTTCTCATGCCCATCAAAATTTTAATGTCAAAAAAAGACAAGAAAACAAAGCATGCATAATATAAAAAATTCAATAACTTTAATTAAGCTCTGATATCCTGAAAAATAAGAAAAATAATATTTGGATAATAAGTAATTACAATTGCATTCAACATTCGGAGATATTTTCATTAGCACACACCAAAGTGAAGACGGATGCCGTACCTTTCTTTCTTCTTTTATAAAAGCAGCAATAGTAAAAGAAATTTTATGTGAGTATATTATCATCATCATCAAAAGAAAAAAAACTACAAGTTATATTATATTTCTCAACACAAAATGTCTTAATAAGAATTCAAATTTTAACTTTCTAAAAAATAGTTGAAATGAATATTGAAAATCACTTATTAACTAACAGATCCCACACTTATTATCTGTAGATGGATAATCCTTTATTACAGAAATTTTTCAAAATGCAAACAATGTAAGGGTAAACAATTATGCATAATTTGCATTCATAATTTTTATAATTAAAAAATCTTATCAATAGACTTTAACCCTATATATGATTCTTTATTCAATTTTAACATATATAAATTTTATTTTAAAGTAAATCATATAATGATAAAACCACTTTGGATGAAATCTTAATTAGCTTAACTCTCTCCCTGTGTAATTCTTTTATCAAAATATTTCCAAAGATTACAAAACGTTTTCTACCAGACATCTTTGAGCTTTGAAAAGTCTGCAAAATGCTGCAAAGCATGCTTTTATACTTCACAGAACCATGGACAAATAATGCTATCTGTAACCCAGTACTCAGTGAAACCAGAAAAACCGAAAGGAAATGAAAATTGGGAAAAGAGCGAGTTACAAAGCTAAATAGATGAAGAAAATGTATCAAAGTGGAAATTGCAGCTGCGCAAGTTTTGCTACCTTTAAACTGCCTGTGGAAATCATGGGATACTCAGCAGGAGGATTAATTTTATTAACATAATTAGCAGAATATCTTCTTTTCCAATGACATTATACTTTATGTAAGCACTATAATAGATGAATTGTGATCACTATTACCTTCATATAATGTTAATGTTATGAAATTTAGTTCTAAATACTAATATCAATGAATAAAAAGGAAAAATATGGTATTATGAAAGTAAAAATCATACTTATTTAGCTAGATTATAAATATTTGATTTGATATATATTAAAGGTATGTTTCACATTAAAAGTTAGTAAAGAAAAACAGATAAAATATAATTATTTTCCATTTGCCTTTTAACAATTTTCATTATAATTTAATATTGCAATGAAAATAAAATTTACAATATGTAGAGATATATATAAGAATTTTAGTATGTAAATTTGAAATTCTTATACATATCCTTTTTTTTCTCTCTTTATAATGAACTACTATTGTCGTGAATTTATTTTTTAACAACTCATTCATAGCACCAATAAAAATTGAATTTTTAAAAATGGATCTCATAATTAAATAGAGAAAAATACAGGTCACTGGGACTTCTAATGGTCTGCCAATTTTAAAACTACTTAAAAAAATTCAATTAACTGAATGAAAAAAATTATATTCCATAAAATTTAGTTAAAAGAAGACAGTAAGTGAAATGTGGTAAAAGAAATAATGTAATAACCTGTAATTAGAGGGAAATTCATTGCTGAAATTTTTTTATATTAATATCTATTATTTCTTTTCTATTTTTAAGCCTTCTTACTCAGATATGCATGTATGTATACACATGTTACCGGCAAAGTATGAAATGCATTCCATAGGATATTTCAATCATAAAATGCTACTAAAGTATAAAACATTAAAATTACTATACATTTTGCTAAGACATTGTATATAATACCCAAGCACAGTCGATATTCAAATCCGAAAAGGGGGGGAGGGGGAGTATTACAGTATAAGAGGGAACAGGAGGAGATGAATTAGAGAAATAAAAGAATAACCCCCAAATTTTTATCAATGGGGAAAACAAATGAAAATAAGAATTAATGCCATATAATATTAAATAAAAAAATAACTTTATAACCTAAAATAAAAGCATTGAAATTAATGTTCATATTTCGAATTTATATATCGATTTCTACAACTTCTGCAGATTTTTTTTAATTAGCTCCTTTTATTTATTTTTTTCTATTGCAAAAATTTAATATGCAAAACTGCTTAACATTCAGTAGATTTTTTTTCTCCCAGAATTTTTTTCAGCTGCTCTAAAGCATACTGAAATAAAACTTAAACAAATCAATCACTTGCTTTTTAGATTATACTGGATTGTTTTTCATTAAAATTGTATTAACACAAGATGCAGCCTTCAAAATAGCAACACTTTGGGGTAAGATTTCAAAGATGTATATAATTATTATCATTATTTTTAAGGTGGTAGTAATATTCTTTACAAGTATAAAATACATAGCTAAAAATAGCTTTTTCCTGTTTCAGTAGACCCACTACTCTTCAAATAACTCAGTCACTATTCTACTTTCAATATTTTTTTATCAGTCTTGGAAATTTGACTCATCTATGCAGAAGAAAAGGCAAGTAAAATAAAAGAATGAAGTCCGATGATTTAACTGTCCCAAATGGTGTAACTTAATTTTAAAGCTGTGGTCATGATCTCTTACACTTGCAATACTAAAAAAGATTGGATTTTTTAGAGGGAGGGGGAGTTTAAAAATAATGCTCAGTAATTTCCTAATTTTTACAGACAATCCCAGGATTTTCAGCATTTTTCCTGTTTAATAAAGGATTTTTAAACTTTCTATGTTTTCCTAAATTTTCCAGTTTTCGTGCATTTTATACATTGCCGAGTTTGATAGGCATTCTGTAAAATCAAGAAAAACACAAGTCAATATTGATTCACAACTGAGGAATTTTGTAGAATGTCTGCTTACATAATTGACAGTAACATATATTCTGATAGACAAACTTAAGGATGGATGTTTCAGGAAATAATATAAAATACAAAAACAACTGTATTAATTCTTTTTCACAATAAATCTTTTATTCCTCAATATTTCACATCTTGCTTTTACTCATTTACCTTATGTGCCATGAAACTATATGCGATTTCTTTCTTTCTTTTTTTAGAATAGCCATTAACCTAAAATCATTAAATTCTTCTAAGTATCTAGGTATATATATTAAAATAAGTAAATTATCATTAGTTTGTAACCCTTCATGAACAACCAAAATATTCCCACTTCCACCACTACCATTCTTTGCTTTGCTTTTAGTATCAAAAAATGATATAAAATAGTGTTAAAAAAGAGAGCACTTACTTTTTTATTGGAAGTGGTGAGCCAGTATGAGAATGACCACCATTCCTTTGATCAGTAACTGAACAAGTCACCATTTTATACGCTGAAAATGGAAGGAAAAAATAATTTTAAAAATGGGAATGACAAATTTATTTTGAAACATACTTCACTCATTTTTCTGATTTTTAAAACTGTGCTAATAATGTTTGGTAATATTACTAGCATATTTTTAAGAAAATGAATTTAAGTTTTTTGCTTAAAGTTATTTTAAACTTTTAACCTTTTTAGCATAGAAGAGGAGGCAATGCTAATGCCGATAACTTAAAATTAAAATAAATATTTTCAATTCAATAATTATTATAAAAATAATTTTAGTCACTCTTCCCAGATCATAGTAATCTTAAAACACAATTTTTATAAAGGAAAATATAGCTTTTTATGGAAATTTTTTGAAGACTTCACAACCTTGCTAGTTTGAATGTAAAACAATACATTTAATATCCCCATTAATAATTCTATATGAATTCCTAGATTAATTTTAATAAATGAAAAATTATACACAAAATTCTAAAAAAACTAACTTAAATATAAGTTCTCAAAAGCAAATTAATATTATGTAGATAATTATCCATCATAGATATTTTAATTAAATCTGTAAATAATAAATGGGTTACCTTTTTCAGCTTTTCTTCTTTTACGTTTATTGCATATTTTGACAGCACATATGGATAAAATGATTGCAACTATGAAAAACAAAACACCTCCAACTACACCAGCAGTGATAGCCTTGTTCCTGCCATGGCTTTCATCATCTCCTACAAAAACACCATATATGTACTTGTAATTATAAATAAGAATTGATGTGAAAAAGCAATAAATAACAGATAAATTGTTAAATAATGTAGTATATTTGAAACTTAAATGAACTAATATATATAAATTTTTAAAAATAGCATCTAGTTAATACTTTCAAGAGAAAAAATTCAGTGGAATTTTGGACTACATAATATTGTAACAGAAATTCTAAAAAATAATAATAAATCATATAAATATGTAAAAATCTTTTTAAAAAAAATCTAAAAATAAATAAATAATATACATAAAAAATTAAAACTTTTCAGACAGTTAAAAACAATTGTAAGATTTAAACAAAAAAAACCCTCATGTTAAGTACACTCATATTAATTGACACCAAACATATCTCTTTATTAGTTATAAAAATTAACATGCATCTTAGTCCTTCGAAAAGACAGATCATTAGAATTATAGCTATAAAGCACACACAAGTATGTACAACCAAACACTCTGCCACCACTAAATGAAACATTATCAATATGATTACACAACTAAATATCGGAGGAAAAAATACAAAACTCAATTTTTTTCTCTCTCTCTTTCAAATAGCAAGTAAAGTTGTAGTGATTTAAAACTAAGCCAAATTTTACCCTTTATTATATTTATTCACTTATTATTATTTTTGTTTTTACAAATAATTTTTGAAAACAGTATCACACCAAAAAATAATTCTTATGCCATATTATATTAATATTAATAGCAACATTATTCTAGTTGTCAATAATTTACTTTTTTTTTTTAATCTTAACAAATTTTTATTAATATTTTTTTTTCAATATTTACAACACTAAATTTCCCTATTCAAATAAAATGTAAACTAATTTTATAGTTTTATAAAATTGCTTCATCACATAATTTTTATATAAATTGCTTAAGTGATAGATTAGAAAAATTTGCCTTTGCATGAAGGACATTGAATTCAAATAATTTTCAATTTTTCATATTTGGACATATGATATTCTATCCAAATTTACTGAATATTAATATTCCTATTTTTATTATTTTATTTGAATTTTTTTTCCAAACAGACTTAAATTGTTATTATCATGCATTGGTGACAAAAAAAAATTTAACAAAACTTTTATTTTAAGGAACATTAAACATTTGAATAAATATTGAAGTTTAACTATCTTACAAAAATTCTCTTCTTGATAGCATTTTTAGAATTACTGTTATTATTTAGATCCTTTTTGCTTCTACTGCATTACATTATCTTTTTGTCAAATGTTCATAATATACATAATATTCTCTTTCATGAATTTTTCAGTTCAATTTGGTTATGTGTAGGGATTTAATTCAACAATTATCAAAATAGGTAAATGATTTTTTTCCATTTCATTCAAGTTTTTTAAAGGATTCAAATTTTTCAATTCTGTGAAATGTTGCAGGGTTTTTTTTTAAAGAAAACTGCATATTACATATTAATTATTCAAGAAATAGGAAAATCAATATTCAAGGTCATCACACTACTCGTCAAAAACAGCAATTACCATAGTATCAATAAAATTTGTTAAAATCTTTTAAATTCAAAAATTATATAATAACAGTCAAAAATTTAATTTGAAATATTCAAATTTAAAAAAAAAACTTTAAAAGCTGATATAAAAGAATTATCCTTACCAGCTGCGTGAAAAATAACTTCGGGACTAGCAGAGCCCACTGACATTATGGAATATGCATACACACGAAAATGATATGTTTGGCCCCCAGTAAGAGATGACACTACAAGTGGATATAGAATATATGAATAAAGCATCAATTTATGATTTTTTTAAGTAATATAATGCAATAAACCAAATCTTAAAATCAAGATAAAAATTCATTGACAATGTACAAAATAGTCTATTTTGCATTAAGAAAAAAAAATACAAACGAATTTGGGTGGAATATGCTTACAAAATTCTATAATATTTATTAAAATTAACCACGTTTTTTTAAAAATTGAAATCTGCTTTTGTAAATTTCATATTATCATGTCAGATCATTATTTTGTTTAGGTCACATGGTATCAATGCAACAGAAAAACATCATATTTAAACTCCAATATTTTATCTTCATAGGTAGTTTTTTTTTATATATATATAACAAAATTCTGTTTTCAACAGAGTAATCATTGAGTAATGTATCATGCAAACATCAACTTAAAAAAAAAAACAACGATTTTTTTCCTTCGTCTCAAAATTGTTCCAATTTCAAAACTTCTTTTGCCAGCTAGAAAAATTGAATATATATAAATTTTCGATATCACCAATGTTTCAAATTCATTCCAATTTTCTTGTCTTTGCTTCTGGCAATAACTTTTTGTGACCCTACCTTAATAGTTCAAAAAGAAAAATCAGGTAAATGATGAATCATCAAATGTGAGCACTTTTTTAAAAATCCTTTTCTGATAAAGCTAAGAGTAAAAATTTGGCATCTCAAAAGTGATAAATCACCAATTTTCCACCTATGCATTTTAAGGCTTCAAAAACCCCAAACCCAAACAACATATGTGAGATTATTATTATTATCACATTATTATCAAGAGAGATTATTACCATGTACTTGCATGACAATCTTTCAGCATATAACATTACCAAAAACATTTTGCAACATGATAAATTTTAAATAAATGAATAATTTATAATAACAGTAATATGCAGAAAAAGAAATAAACCCAATGAAGTTGAAATTACAGCAGTAATATATATTTTGCAAAAAAAAAAAAAAAAAAATATTGATAATTTTTCAAAAATAAACTACAATTTCCCATTTTTCTAATTTGCACCTTCTTAAAAAAAACATTTATTTTATTAACAGTTCACTTACTTAAATATGACGTTTCATCTCGAATAGGCCCCCATCGTTGCCACTGGCCATCATCTGTTCGAGATTCAACAAAATAAAATGCAACAGGTACAGTTTGATTCTTTGGAGGTTGCCACGATATTACAACACCCAAAGTTCCTTTAATAACTGTCACATTTCTTGGTGGCCAAGGTTTAGGACCTATAAAAAATATTTCTCAAAGTTAATACTAGCATGCTAAATAATAATAAGTAATGCGTCCAGTATCTAAGACTCTACTATTCTACTTTTCCCATGATTATAGGATAGTACACATAGAAAAAAAGTACATACAAATGAATTGAATAAAACATATAAGATTACATACTTCAAAAATTAGAAAAATTTCTTTAATAAAATGGAGAATGGGTGATAATATTCTAGGCTTGTTTCATTTATTTTCACATTTTTTTTAAAAAAAATTACCCTTAATTGCAAAACAATAATAGTGTAACACAATAAAAGTATATATATCACTCATAGTCCACGAGTATAAATCCAGAAATAAAAACAAGAAAGCGTCTGGTCATGAAGTATAGTTAAGAATATTTTGATGAATCAATAAAAAAAAATTAAATGTTCTAGAAAATAAAATTAGTATGTTATAAAAAAAGATTTTAAAAAAAAGCTTTAAAGTGGAAGGTCCCCCTTCACTTTTTTTCTTACAATTATGCACTTTGCTGAAAACATTAAAATTTTATTTGGTTGTCATTAAAATTATGGAACATTCTTTCTAGGTGAGCACCTATAATCTCAAAAGCCCCTTCACATTTTTTAATTCTAAGTTCAATGGTCTACACAACAGAACTTTTAAAAATATTTTTTCTTCATATATGATATAATCAGCAGATAATATACTAGCCCATAAATATTATCAAATTAAAATTATATTGACTATTCAATACTATTTTATACGATCTTTTGTTCAATAAATAAATTTTGTTCAAACAGAGATAAATCTACAAATTTTTATGATTGCCATAATAACTATAAAATTGAGATAAATATCTATTTTATATAATGAGAAAATACCTGAAGGCTTTTGTACTGTTGGAATATAAGTTGCTCCATATGCATCAGTAGGATATACACCACCAAGATAATCCCAAGCTGAAAGAAAAAATATTGAAAAACTTATTGTTGTTCGTATAATTATAGTTTTACAAAACAAAATTAAAAAGAAACTGAAATGTATATCTGTAGTTCTATTTGTAATTTTAAAAATAACCAACAAAATAGTAAACTAACTAATAGAATACTTATTAGCTTCATAAAAATCCTTACTCTTGGTTCGTGCTTTCACAATAGGACTGAATAAGCCGTCTCCTAAAATATTCCTGGATAGAACTTGAAATTCATATTCAGTATCAGGCTGCAGATTATAAAGAGTAACAGTTGTAGATCCTTCAGGAACAACTCGAACAGTTCGCCATTCACTGATGCCTTGATCTGCTAACCGATACCTGTGGTACAGAATTTCTTTTAATTAACTGGGCTGTACTAAACAAACATAAAATGCAAATATTATAAATCAATTAGTAGATATTCAAAAATCAAAAATATATGAAAATGATTTTTGATATATATGTGAATAATTTGTATAATATGATTAATATTTGAAAAATGTAACAAAAAAAATATCTGTGTTTAATTTTGTTTAAATCTGCAGGCTTTATAAATAAAATTTAAAAATTTCCATTTTCTCTAATTTTTTTAATTTATTTGTTTATTTTTTTTACAATTTCAGAGAAAGTAAAGAATGCCTTTTTCCAAAATAGGGAGAGCTATGTAATATTTTACAGACTACTTTACCCATGAAAAACAGAATAGAACAACTATACGCCAAAATAAGTTACTTAGTACAGTGAAATCTATAAGTCATATCTTCCTCTTGGTGAAATAGTCTTAAAACGAGAAGGGCACAGGGTTGAAATCTGAGTTCAGGATGATATTTAGTATACTGATAGTATACATTTAGAAAGTTAATTCATGAAAATATTAAAACGCAATGGCCAGTTAATTTTTAAAAAATGGCCCTCAAACTTATACACAGATAACTTGACTTCCAATCGGATGATCTCAATGCTGTGGTTGTCTAGGTAACTGTCTTGCATACGGAAGGTCAGGGGTTTGAATCTGGACGGGATTTTTTCCTTTTTTAATAATTATTATTCAATTAAAAATTTACAAACACTTTTGATCAATAAGTTTTAAATTTTTTATATTCAAAAATAAATAGTTTTTATCAAAATGCATGATAGTAAAATTAAAATTATAAAAAAAGTTATAAATACAAATGCATTTTTTTAATTATTTAAATTTTATTAATGATTTATAGATAGTTTTAATTAATATGCTATTTATTTTTATGCAAGGATAAATGTTTATTCTTTTAATATTTAAATTATAATTTAACATTTAAAAAAATTGCAATAAATATAACATAAAAGGGAAAAATTATTAACTATAAATACACTGCAAAAAAATTATTCAATATTACTAAAAAATTACCCTAAATACATTTTTTTCCGTTTATATACAAGAACCAGAATGGCAACTATAGTAAAAACATAGCAAACAAAATATATTTTGACATCTTGCACAACTGAGAAGTGAAGGTTATTCAGAAAAAAAAAAAAGGTTTCTTTAAGAGATCTATGGGAAAACATAATTTATATTTAAAAATATATCTCTTTCATCAGAATTAAAAATTTAGGATGACAATTGATAGTGTACAGTTGATTGAATTTTTATTCTATCTTATCAGGAATTTATTTCTTCATCATGTTTAATTAAATCAGAAGAATTTTGTATATGCTTAATATGCTTTGAACCATCTGCCTACGCATTGTTGAATATCACAGCTTTTGAAATTATGTATTGAACATATTTATCTCTATTTCTTCAGGAATGCAACATGAACCTTTACATAAAGAATGCAGTACAAAAAGGGGAAAGTAGAATCTAGAATATGCAAGAAACAAAAATTAAATTAAAATATTATCTCAGACTAGAATTAAAGTAAGGGCATGCAAGAGACAAAAATGAAATGCAAAACAGAAAATCAAAAAGACATATATACAAAAAAAAAAAAAACATATTTACACTAAACAGATATCATTAATTGATCCAAAATTGTATAAACTCATTGGTTATAGAAATAAGTCATTTATTTAATTTCCAACTCGGATATTATTAGGCACAAGATTTTTTCAGTTTTCTGTTTTCATTTTGAGGAAATAAATTATTCACAGTGCATGGTGTTTAATATATATGAATTTGAAAGGTTTAAATATTATATATTATTTATACTTATATTCTGTGACACACTATTTGTTTTTGTAAACGTGCTCATGATTTGCTTCTGCAATTATTATTGCAATGCATATTTGAATATTTCTATAACTTTTTGAAAATTGTAATAAGTTGATATTTAAGTGCAATTTCATGAAGGCAATTTTCAAATCATATCTTTTATTTTAGATATAGATCTATTTGATTTGTATGGAAAATAAATTACTTTCCAAGTGAATACATGGTTTTAAAAAATCAATGAATAAATTTCAAATCAATAAAGAGAAGCGTTGAGACTCTGGAGGTCTTCACACATTTTCTAAGAAATATATTTAATAAAGCAATTTAGAATTATTATTATTTGTGCACAATTTTTAAGCTAGATAATTTATGCAAATTTTTTCCCCCAACTATATTTTTATGGAATTTCGATCCAATTAAAAGTCCAAAGAATTTCAAACAAACTAAGAAAAAGACAACTAATTTTGGATTTAGCAAACTTATTGGGGCAAAAGTATGTCTGTTAACCTGTAAATTGTGCCACTGAAAATATTTCAAAAAGAATACATAACTTGCTAAACAGTATTATATAAATGTAGAATATTTAATCCACATATTAGTGTGTGTGTGTGTTTTTTTAAATTTCCAATAAATTTTTTTTTCAAGATAAAAAAACAGTATGCATTACATTATTTTTATGTATTATTGAAGTTATTTTACTTATTTACTAAATGTATAATTCCAAATCTGTATTCTAATTTGACATTTATGATATTTTAACTCAAACAATACATGAAATTTAAATTTTATTATTTTGCATTAGTATACATTTTACATCAATATATATGTTAAATTATTGAAGCATTCTGTGCATCGTCTAGCCCTATAGTATGAAAAAATAACAATCATTTATTCTGCAAAAAAATTTCCTTTATATACATAATTAAATATTATATCACATTTCTAAAAAAAATTGGGATGTCTCCATTTTTAAAAATTTTAAGTTTCCATTTTTTTTAAATTGAAAATAACTAGATAGATGTATTGAATTAATAATATATATTTCAATACAATGTGACAAGAGTGAATTAATTTGAAATTTCCCTTTTGTTTTAAAAGTGAAGTTTAAATTGTGCAATTGTTACACCCATGGCTAAAAAGTAAATTTTTTGTTGATTAATGGAAATCTTACAAAGTAATCCTTAGATGTGTAGTATTATACACAATGACATTTTAGTATGCAGTGAACTGAATAGCATTCTCAAGTTGGCCTGTCTTAGATTAAAGATAATGATCTATACTTCATTTTCATTACAAAATTAAAATATATATATACCAAATACAACATTTTTTTTACCAAATAACATATGTCTGTTCATAATTTCCATCATATGCAGGTAACCAAGTGAGAGTTGCATCAAAAGAGCTTGTATTAACAGTGACATTAGTTGGAGCATGAGGCGTAGTTCCTATAATAAAATATATCAATAATAAATGCTTAATTTTAGAAAACAGAGATAAGAATATTTCTTAAAATGTGAGTATTAATAATAAAAAAATCATACTAAGCATGATACTTTAAAATATTGATTTCATATATATTATGCATATAACTAAATAATTTACTGATGGTAAACAAGATTCGCAATATATTGTTTTGCTCAATTTTCTTATTTTATTTTAATGAAACAAGAAAATTAAATTGTTAATAATTTTTTTATTGTTTGACTTCCATGAATTATTTTGCTTATAAATATTGCACAAATGCATAAATAATTTGCAAAACAGAATTTGAGAAGTAGCACAGCATTGAAGGGATGAAGTGACAAGATTAATTTTAAATCCTATAGAAAACTTCAATATTATTTCAATTTGCCAAAATAATCAAACCGACTTACATATTACAAATTAAATGAAAAGGATATTTTTTATAAAATAAATTAAATTTATCTTCAATCAATTAATTACAAAAAATTAGTAATATTTATACCTTCAACAAGAAGAAGAGTGCTGGTGACTAATGTTGCAATTTCATTTTCTAAAACACACTCATATCTTCCATGATCTTCCTTTCTCAAGCCTTTAATAGTTAAATTTCCTCCTCTGATAATAGCTCTTTCCCTTGGTAATTTTTCACCATCAGCCTAGTGAATTACAAAAACATTTTTTTTTTTCAATTTACATGTTTCTAAAGTACTTTTACTACTGTTCAATTACATTGCTCAATAGTTAGTAAGAAAAGAGTCAGAAAGCATCTTTCTGACTCACCCATTTCAAAAACTAGCTTTCTTTATATTTCATTATGTCTCCTGACATAATTGTCTATAAAAACTTTAACATTGCAATTAATCAATAAGAAAAAGAATGACTAATGATGGTATGAAAAAACTGAAGTCAAAACTATTTAATTTAAGAGAAATTAATGTTTAATATTGGGGGGGGAGGATTTTTCTTTTTTTCTTCTCGCCCCCCCCCCCGCTCCTTTTTTGCAAACTTTAAATTAATATAGCAAATTATACCATAGTAGCTTCCACACAACAAGATATTAATGTATTCGCACATCGACACTTGAATTTTATTAGCTTTGGTCATATATGTGGATGTTTAGTCTTGGTATAATTATAACTACTGTTAATAATAAAAAGCTAAAAAATGTGATACTTTATTCATTGCAGAATCCTTCCCTAAGAGAAGTAAAAATTGCATAATTTAGTGGACTAATAACATTGTTTCTAATCTACAGTTAGAGATATAAAAAAAAGCATGAAATAATTTTTCAACCATGTTGGAGGATTGTATAAAGCAAATTATCAATATTTAATTTTAAAAAATATTGGATACATTAAATAATATTACTATCTTATAATTTGTAGAAATTTGAAAAAGAAATTGATTGTTAGTTTTTTTTTTTAATTTTATTTTATAAGATTAGAAAAAGCATACATATATTTATATAATGTTATCATTTGTTGTAATTGTTTTACTTAAATTCATTCATAAATATAATTCAACATTTTGTGGCTGCAAATAACAAAATGCATAAATATTCATGACTTTATATTTATTATTTTTAAGACCAGATGGAAAAAAAAAATTTTTAAGGCAAATTAACCGAGATCTACATTGAAGATTTAGAATAGCTTATCCTATATAGAAAATGAAGATGTACAGGCCATTTAGAATTGTAGAATATTCATATTCTGAGGAAATTGTTCAAAATAATTGCCCCATCCCCAAAAAAAGAAGAAAAAAATTGAAAATGACAATAGATATTAGCAATATCAACTTTCCATAGTTTCAAAAAGCTCCGTTAAATGTTCTACAATCAACAAAACATTAAAATGTCTCTTCTGGAGTTTAAAGCATCACTAACTACTACAATGATAAAAAAGGGTGAAAAAATTTTTAAAAAAATGATCTATTTCAAACTCTGTACATGAATAGCCTAAAGAAAATAATCCAAAGCTGCACTTAAGTCTGAAATCAGACTGGAAAGTAGGTCATTTTGTTTTTAAAAAAATTGAAAAATCATGCATGCTATGGCAAAAATGAGTCAAATAAGCTTGTTACCTTTATTGGAAATGTGAAGAATTAGTTCTTTGGAATGTATGAAACCATTTCAGTCATAAATTACCTTGAACACTCAGTAGCCACAAGATGGGTATTATTTTCTTTAGTAAATTTTTACTGTTTTTACATTAAATTGCTTTTTTTTTTAAAAAAAATTCTATTAAAAAAATAGGTCATGCTTTTTTTCAACATAAAAATATATCTAAAGCAGTTAATATATTTCATGATTAAAATTAGTTTATCCTAATTGAGTTATGGCATCCATTTCATTGAGAGATATTTTTTATATAGAGATTTCAAACATGAAAAACTTGCTGTTTTGAAAACACACACACACATTAAATTAAAGCAATTTATTCAAAGATAACTATTTTCAGTATAACTACCAGTAAAAAGAACATTAACAAAATATTGGCTCAAAATGATTAACTTATTTAAAATAATTCAATATTTACAGTCAAATATATTTGAAAAGATTAACCTTAAAACTTTAAGATTCAATAAACATGTTTTAGACGAATTCTATCATGGATTGTAGCTGAAATTCTTTTTTTTAACCCTCTTATAGTAGTCAAACAGGCTATTTCTGTTCTTATGCTTAGTTCCAAACCAAACTTATTAAAATATATTCTTTATATTGCTCAGACAAAACATTTCATAGTTTACAAAGATTTAATTACATGTCAAAAAGATAACTTATTCAATGTAATTACTAATTTCTCAGAAGTTCACTATTGGTTGTTTAAAAAATTGCAATGAAAATGTTAACATCTTTTTGATATCACTTTTTGCAATAAATAAACCAAAACATCAGAAAAACGATTTATAAATAAGATCTTTTGGAGCATATTGCATCTAGAAAGCTCTAAAAAGGAAAATACAAAAACAAAATACATACTCGACGCCATACTACAGTAGGTTTTGGTTGTCCAGAGCCAACGCAGGGCATTTTTACTTCACTGTTCACTGGTTTTTGATAAGTGTCATGAGGTTTAACAATAAACATAGGAGGATCTGAAAAAAAAAGGGCCAAAACAGAAGTTATAAAAATTAACAATATATTGCATGAAAGAATAAATTACATTAAAAAACCTATGCTATTGATATGATGGTAATAAATAATTTTATTTGTTTATTTATTCAAAGATTTCTGTAAATACAATTAATTAAGCATCATTTAATGTAATTCACTTATTATAACTTAAGCTAATCTAAAAAAAAGTTTTAAGTCCCCCCCCCCCAAAAAAATCATTTAATCCCCGTTTGCAAAATAATTTAAACTAAGTATAAACATAAATGAATAATATCAGCTTCTCTTATATTTTAAAAAGACATTAAGAGATTTCATTAATAAATTTCAAAGTGTAATTAAGATATTTCAATATATTTTAATAATATTAAAATGAATATATAAAAATAATCTGTAATAAACAGATAAAAGATCACTCACAATCGCTCAATTCATCTGGCCACTACAATAAATTTTGAAGCTAAAATGAATTTTTCTGTTGGTAAGAAATATTTAATTTTTAATCTGTGTAATGTGAGTGTCCCATCACAATTTTAATCTGTGTTTGTTCTCTTTTAACACTGTATCCTCAATATAAAAATCAAGCAAAATTTAATAATTTTTAATAAAAGAAGATTTACAGTCACATAAAAAAAGTTTAAGTTAATAAAATAAATAAATGTTGCAATTACTCTAAGTATTTTTCTTCTTTTGCCACTGATATTAAAATCAAGATTTTTTATAATTATTATTTTAAAAAATGGGATCAATGAAATAGTCAGGAAAAAATGTTTTATTAATTATCTTGTCCCCCCCCTTTTTGAAAATACAACTATAATACATAAATTTTTTTAAAAAATTATTTTTGCACAAGATGACAAATACAGTAAGAACATACAATAATTATGCTTTATATCTTATTCTACAAATTCTAAAAAGGGAAAGAGGGAGCAAGGTGGAAAGTAAATAATCATTAATCAACTTTAAAAAAATCAATAAACTAACCTCTAACTAGAACCTCCATAATATTGGAAGTCCCAGCAGTACCATGAACATTGTATGGAGTACACCGATACCTGCCTTGGTGTTCATGGCTTACTCTTTGAAACAACAAAGATCCATTGTTAAGGGTTATCACCCCTGGATTTGCATTAGGATCAAATGGCCGCCGATCTTTCGTCCAGTTGATAAATTGAAATGGTGGATTTGCCTGAACATAGCAACGCAAAATACCTGACAATCCTGCAGGTAGATACTGTATAGTAGGAGAGTATGTAACACGAGCTGGATCTATAATAAAAAATATTTAAACAAAAAATAACTGAAGACACTATAAATAAACACTTTACATATGAGTTATACTTATTTAAATATTAAAAATTATCAGAAAGCTTAAAAAAAATTGAATTTTTTTTCCTGTTTTGAGTTGTTATGTTGCCTTCCAGTATAGTTGCCATGTTAAGGAAAACAGTTTTACAGATAGTTTCAATGCCAAATAAATGACTCCTGATCTCAGCAAAAGATCCTATTAGAACTTGAGTTATGACAATCTTTCTACAACTTTCTTTGCCCTGTCATGGGAACTATAAAAAAAAATCGCAAAACTGAACTTTACTCATTCAACATTGAAATATATTAAGTCAAGTTTTGATCCTTGAATTAAATTTGGCTTAAGTGGATAGTCAGTGGGAAGTAGCAAATACTTGAGAAGCATGAAGTCATTAATTCAGCAAAAATCTTGCTGAATGTTTATTATGGATGTCTTCTACTGATTTAAGCACACAATATTTTTTTGTATACTGCCTTTACTATTATTGTTTTTTTTTCGCATACACTTCAGCTGTGTTTTATTGCCAGTATGTTTTGTGTCATATATAATATAGCTTAATTTATTATCATGTCTGTTGGACTGCTCCAATGCTCAGCCACTACTTTTGATGTTTGATTTTCATATTTTGATTTTCTTATAACAATATATAACAGATATCATTTATGAAACTTATTTAAATTAATGCTTTTTCACTTGGAAATTATTTACAGTTCTTTAAAATCGATCTCAGGAATTTAAATCATTGAACATCTTGAAAAATGTTAGAACATTGTCTTACCATAGCACAATTATATCTGTTATTTTTATAATAAATATATTGCCTGTATCTGAATAAAACGTAACAAATAAAAAAAGAGTTAATTAAGTTAAATGAAAAATGGAACACTAAAAATTAAATTCTAATAAAGTGAATCAAGATATTTAAGAAATATTTGTGTTATTTAAAATCAACATTTAAAAATCAAAAGTAATAAAATCATCATATAAATAAAATCTTATGAAATACATTTTACCTAATAATACTAACAAAATATGACTTTTTTTTCATAAAATATAGAAATAAATAAGGATAGTTTTTAAAAAATCTCAATTTAAAAACATCAAAATTTCTTAAAAGACAATGCAAAATTTAGAAATACTATATAGACAGAAGAGAGAAAGAATCAGTAGTTCGACTTTTAAACAAAATTCAAACAAGAGAATTAAATATGAATTCTGAAACAAATATATTTGGTTTTCCAAAAGAAATAACGTACTACCTATTCTCTATACTATAAAATACCCTAGTTTCCTAGAAAAATATAAATAAAAGATAATTAATCTATTTATAAGTAAGAGAACCTATTTATAAGTATGAGTAAATTATAAGAATAAGTAAGGAAGGAAAGTCATTCTGTGTGGAATTCAATAAGAGGATAAAACAAAAACCAGTGAATAATGCTGCTAAGTCAACACTTTCTACTTTCAAAACACCTTTTCCACACAACAAAAAACTGGAATATAGTAACCTGTATAGGTTTTATAAAGACATTCAGAGTCAGTAAAGTAAAAATATATAAACATCTTATTATTTTAACTTCATAACTATATTACAATTTTAAAAAGAATGAAACAATCATATGATTAATTTTACATTAATAATCTAATGATAGCGATAGTTATTATCTAATGTGAATGACATTCTGCGATAATCACATAATTGATATTTTTTAAATTGCTTTGTAATCAGTTTTTCATAGAGCATAATTAATGTTCTTATTTTTGTTTAATAAATTAATAGAAAATAACATAATATCAAACCAAAATTTTCAATTTATGTTATCAAAATTACATATGCTCAATACTAACCGAATAGAAATAATCAATAATTTATACTCAGACTATCAGTAAATCAAGTAGCATAAAAAAATAGAATTAAAGGAAAGTAAGGGAATAATGATAGATTTAAATCTCTTAATAACATAACCAATCGATAGATGTAAGAAAGATACATCAAATAAATAAAATTAAGTAACATTTTAACTGTAGCTTCATTAGAATTTTAATTCCATCCTTTTTTTAATTTGTGCACAAGCTTAAAATTACATAGAAATACTCCTTTATCTTCATTTTAAAAAAGAATTGTGATTTTCTTCAAACATTTTAAGTTTAAAAAATTATTTATTTACTAACTATAATAAGTTAACAGTTCTTAATGTAAATAAATATTTCTAAACCAGTTCCAATAAAAATGCTAGTAGAGATTTTATAAATAATAAAGATGGGGAATTGTTCTAATTTGAATTTTAATGATTTAAAAGTAGAATAGCAAAAATTATTTCATTATTTCTAAGTGATATTTTATGAAGTTATATATACTTACATTCCACACTCAAATAAGCAGATGCAGAATCAGGATTGCCGATTCCATTGGATACTTCACAGGTATAAAGGCCAGAATCTTCTGCAGTTAGAGGATTGATAAAAAGTAGCCCATCTTTGCGAATAAGAGATCGACTTTCCAGCCAAGAGAGCTGAGTGATATCAACACCATTGTGATACCAGCGGTGTGTGATATTGGCTGGTAAAGCCTTTGCTTCACAGATAAATTCCACTTTACCACCTTCCAATTTACTAGTATTGCGAGGAGGCACTGTGATCACAGCAGGTCCTTAAATATAATTTGACCAATTTTAGACACAAATTTATGTTTTAATATTTAACTCGATCAATATATTTTGCATGCCTAATTCCATAAAAAATCAATCACTCTTACAGACTATTATAAAAATGAATAAAATGAAATTTTAACTTATTTATTGAAATTATCACCCATAAAAAATATCATTTCGTATTATATCTGTATTATAAGAAAAAAGTATTGTGAATCCAGACAGTATACAAAAAGTAAAAATTGCTCTAAAAACTAAGTAGCAAAATATGGCTGGTTATTACAAAAAAAAATTAAATTAAATATTCTTGAAATGAATTTGCTTTATCACTTCAAATCCTCAAAAAATATAATCATATACAGAATTATATGAAAACCAGAGGGAGTGATCTTGCAAAACTTTTATTATTAGAAGCATACCAGTGGCCAACAAAAATTATAAGTGTTAAACACACAAACAGGAAACTGAATGTGGTTTTGGACACTTTTATCTCACCAGCTGAAGTTAAAATTTGACACAGAATTACAAATGCATTCACAAAATTGCATGCCAAATTTTATACATTTCAGTCACTGCATCCGCATGGTCAATTTCTTGACAACTGAGGTATAAAATCTGAAAAATATCTACACTTCAGATGTTAAATGCATAACAAATTTTACACATTTAGCTCTCTTCATTTTACAGTTATTGCTCGAATATCGAAAGTATTTGGATAGATATACAGAAAGACTCTAAATAAATTCTACTTAAAATTTGGCAAAATCTATTGTCTACAAATTTGATGTTAAGATTGTACATTAAATTTCCTCTGTCTAATTCAGAGCATTTTTGAGTTATCATATTCACTGACATAATTCAAATTCTTGATGTCAAATTTTTTATCTTTACAATACTTTCTTTTCCCAAGCTTTGTATATTAGAAAATATGTAAAGTATTTCATATACAAGTCAAAGAAAGCAAGAATGCCTCATTTTTCTCTACACTTATATTCTCCTTTGATTTGTATATACTGAAGGAATAAATTTCTTAAATTTAAGTGTCTTGTAATCCAAATATCTACTATTTATTAAAATTATTTTAGTTCCAAAAAATCTTTTAAATTATTCAATCAATAAAAAAAATTAAGCATTATGTTTATAATTATATAAATAAACTTCTTTTGTCATATTATTTGTCTGATAAGCAGGAACCAAAATATTGAAAATTAACATAAACTTTAATCTGCATTAAAGAGAAATAACAAAGAAACTATATCCATATAAAAAGATTTCAACTATTTTAAAAAGGGATTAGAATGCAAGCACATATTGATTAGGTACTTTTCCATTAGCTGGGTACAACTGAAAAATAGGCAAATAATGTAGAATTCCGTTGACTGTTTTGTCATTCAATTTGCTTGGTGACACGGCCTAATTGGCGACATTTGCACCTGGCAAATGCGCAAGTACCTTTATTATATGTCTAATTATACAATCTATAAGCAACGTTTTTTTAGAGATTGAATTAAGACAGCTCAAAAAAATGTCATCTCATTTGCTGAACATTCTTGAATTAAGACATGCAATTTAAAAAGAATAATATTAACTGTAACTAAAAAAAATTTCTCAATATTTTTTTAATATTATTTTCAGTAATTCCAAATGCAGTGTAAAATCATATGACAATTCAAATATTCACACTTAAACAGTATATTTTAATTTTATTTTATAAACATGAAATAAATTATCATTAGATTTTTCGTCTTAAATTGATGAAATATTTATTAAAACAGCAGACAATCTCTATTAATTTTCACAAAAGTAAAATATATTATAAAAATAATGATCAGTTTTATAAGAAAGGAGCTTTATATAGAATATACTTGCATTCAAATTTTATAAAAAGTTATACATCAAAAAATAAATTCATCACAAATGGGAAAAAAATATAATAAAATAAATTTGTAAATATATATTATAATAATGCAATAGTTACCTGCAACTATAACTTTTGTTAAAGCACTAACTTTTCCTTCTTTGTTTGAGGCAACACACAGATAATCACCAATATCTGACTGTTGAATATTGTTAATTCTCAGTTCTGATGCAGTAATCTGTATAGAAGGAGATGGCTGCAAGGGCAGATTGTCCTAAAAAGAAAATGTTCAACAGTAAAGTCTATGATAAACAATTATATCAAGATAACTCACTTAAAAAAAAAAAAAAACTTACTTTTGTCCATGAAATTACAGGAAGAGGTGTTCCAATAGCTTCACAGCTCAGAGTAACAGATTCTCCTACTTTGACATATACTGTATCTGGTGGCTTGAGTTTAAAGTGAGGAGGAGCTAAGTAAAAAAATATAAAAACATAAATAAATACAAATGTAATTATTTCAATAATAATGAGAGAAGCTTTAAATTTCAATAATTCTTAACAATCTGAATAACAAAATTGTTTTTAGCTGTTACTCAATCATTACATTGCATACATTAATGCCTATATTTAATACTCTAATGCATGTAGCATAGAAATTGGTCTTATTACTTATAGTCAAATGGCAAAAAATTTAAATAAACCATCCAACAAATATTTCATACAATTTCTTTGAATGTTTTAACAGCTAATAAAAGAGCTGCAAACTATTATTAGAAATCCTAAAAAAAAGATTGATTGTATCATTAAAACTTCCATTTGATTAGCGAAAAGAAATTTAAACAAAATCAAAATTCTAGCACCAAACAGAATTTTTAATCAAACATAAAATTAGGTTTAGCCAGTGCCAGACAAGAAATCACTGTGCCATACATGGCTACGAATGAAATCACTGATTACTATTTATCTTAGCATTTTCTAAGGAATAATTTAAAGTACATGAATTATACATTTTAATTTACCTGACTATTAATTTTTATAGACTATTTCCATTTAATGTTTCTGTCTTATTAAATACAAAGGTCAAATATTAATAAATATATTTTATATTGATAATTTAACAGCCGGAAAAATTGGTATTTTTTGCAAGTTCATTTAAAAAGCATTTTTAAAAGAGTCGAAAAAAAAAAACAGTACAAATATGTAGTTAATATGCATGCATACTACTGAAGAAAAACTATGTTATATTCATGATACACCCAGCAAATTTAATCAAAATATCTCATCCATACAACCCCAGACTTACCAAGTACATCAAGATGTACCCATGAGCCATTTTTAGGTGAATCTGGTGGCCGATTCAAAAAGTATACTTTGCATTCATACCATCCTTGATCTGCTTCCCTTACTGAAGTGAGGTTCAGAGCTGCTAATCCAGCTAGAGATGCCCTGCCTTCATAACCTTCACCCGCATGAGGGGGATATCCATCATACCAAATGTAAATAGGTATTTTCACATCCTGTTTCTGCCACTGTACCACATAGGGTACTGGAGTACCTTCAGGAAATGAGAAGGTACAAGGAAGTATCACATCCTCACCGAGGAGTGCAGTGGTATATTCTGGTTCTGATTGGGTAATACCTAAAAAAGTTATTAAGTTATACAATTAACAATTGTAAATGTATATTTGTGCTCTTGAATACTAAATGAGCATGAAACAGCATATAAACTATTAAGAAAACTGTAATTTCATTTTCTTATTTCATAAAAATAATTTTAAAGAGCTATATGTTATTCATTTCATAAAATACCTTGAAAGAGCAATATTTTATTCATTAAATTTCGTAAAATAATTTGAAATACCAATATTTTATGCATTATATTTTATTTTCTTGGCAATTAATTAAAAGTAATAACATTGTGATGTAAAATAAAGCAGAGTATTGGTTTGAAAAAGTTGCTACAAAATTAATTTTACAGACAGTATATGACAATTTTTTAATATACCAAAGCATTTGCATTATCAAAATATGGTATACAATGATAATATCACTGAGTAATAGCCTTACATTGCACAGTGTGTATCATTTGTTAAGTTGCAAAAATACACAAATGAAATTTGTACCAAAATAGAAATTAGAAAACAGTAACTGGCATTTTATTTTTACACTGTATCAATCACTAATGAATATGATTATTGGAAAATGTATTATTCTGTCCAAATGCCCAAATCTCATTTAAAAAAGAAGAATTTTTTTATTTTTTACATTACCTAATGGAGAATGTAGATTGTTCTATCCTTCCTCAACCATTTTTGAAAGAAGTGTCAAAAGCAATGCTTCTCTGACTCTATACAATGCACAATTTTAATAAAGAGCAATCTTGACACAGTATCTCAATTCAGCCCTGTACTAATTTTCGAATCTTTACATTATATGGAAGTTTATTATTCATATATGTTGTAATGATTTCCTTTCCCAATGGGTACAAAAATTTCACATTAAATAAAAATTGGTAAATTATCCAAATTTTAGGGGCAGGGAAATTGTTTTTTGATTTATTAATTATTTTAAACACACAAATGCAGTGTGAATGACATTATGTTACATAACATTGAAATAAGTTAAGAATAAATTATCCAGCTTACCTGAATAAACAGCGAATGAGCAAACTGATATAAAAACAATAAAATGACATGTTTTCTTCATCACCATTTCACAAATCACTAAAAATTTAGATTCATCTTCCAAGGTAAGAAACTTTATATCCTTTCCTTCTTTTACCAAGGAGGCAAGAGCTTCTCATGGAGCATATAATGGAAAACATCAAATGCTCTGCAACATAATAATGAATATAGAATTTTCTTCAACAAAATAAATTTTTTTAACAGTAGAATTGTTTAAAATGTTCAGAAAAACCATGTTTTATCAAATAAAAAAGAGAAATGAACATGAATAAAACTTGCAGTCATCTCCCGCCATCAGGAAAGATATTTATTTCTTGTACTGATAAAAAACAAAAATTAAATTGTAGCATTGGATAGTTGGTTTCTTGTTGTATTAATAAAATACAAAAGGATCTAAACTTTTATCTACCTATACTGAAAAAATAAATCCTTAAAAAAAATTTAAGTGAATAAATATGAGTAAAGAGAGTAAATCAAATGACTTTGATCACTTAAAGATATTTCAATACAGTATATGAAGCAGTTGTTTTCATTTATATTATAACACTATAAGCAAATTTAATTTTTCGACAGAGAAATAACTATATTCAATAATTTAGATTCTAATATATATATATTTTTTGCCTGACTTAAAAAATATAGCACTGGTGCCACTAATATAATTTTTCAGTAGTAATTATTCAAGAAATGTGCTAACTCAATTGCATTCTTTAATGTTGTAATTTAGCAAGTTTTTTTAAAACCTTTTCTCAAAGATACAGACAAAAAAAAATCAGCATTGCCTTCTTATTAAAAATTCTCATGATAAAAAAAAACCTCATAATGTTACATAAAATAGCAGATAAACAATATTAAAAAGCATAATTTTATTTCTAATGTTTTCTGTCTGTAAGTAGTTAATCTTGCATTGATTTTTTAAAAAAATATTAAAACTTTTTATTATATCATCTTTTAAGAATATCAATTTTTTTTCAATATGTACCAAATATTGACAGAGTAAATATATTTTGCAATAACTAAATTAATTTTTAAATGAAGCAATACAATACAAAAAGGGTAAAGACAAGAATTAATTTTTGAAATCTTATAAACATCGGAATTAAAACATCAATTATTACTTATAATGAATAACAGAGCGAAATTTTGTCTAAAAAAATTTCAATTTCTCTTCTTTATTAACAATAAAACATAATTAATCTTTTTTTTTTCAAAATCAATTTTTACCTAATTCAATTTTTAAAAAAGATTATGAAAATCTTTATAAACAATAACAAGATGTTGAATAAAAATTCTGAAAATATTTCAAATCTTTCACTATTTAAAGAAGATAATTATTTTTATTTTCATTGACTATTTCCAATCAATGATTACATATAACTCATTAATTCATTAAATATTTGATTGTGGAAATCAAATTAACTTTAAATTGTTTTTAATCCCAAATAAATCCTTTGTGAAATCATTTGAAAATTGTTTATTAATAATTATCCAATATCATTTGTTCTTGATCTAAATTATAAATAAAAAAATTCTTTATACTATAGCCGCAATTATTTACTATATTCATATTACTCAAGAATGATTTTTACAAATAACATAGATACTTGCTCATATTTACACCCTTATAATAAATTGTCAAAAAATTAGTATCAACCCCAATTAAAATTGTTTAAGATAAAATGCATTCAAATACCATATTGCAACCATTTTGAAATCTAAGCATCTTATAAAAAAAAGTGTTATGTAGAATTCGAAAATTGCCATATAAATTGGAGAACCATAAACATCAAAAAGTACTAAAATAAAAACTATACTTATTTTTAATGTTTTGAATAAGCCTAAACACAATATCTTAAATTTAAAGCTGCTAGCAATAAACTGAAATACAAGAACTTCTTTTCCTGATAAAAGAGAAAGCAAACTGTATATTTAAAAATATTGAATATAAAAATCAAAAAAAATTTCAAAGATTCCAATATATATTTAATGATTCCTTGAATAAGCTCAGTGCAAATATAAACAAGAGAGAATTTCAAAAATACAGAAGAATAAAAATGTTCTCATTATGGAAGGAAACTGTAAGTGTAGATACGTATATTGATGTGTCAAGTATAAAAACGATGATTCATAAGATATATGATGATAAAGAAAAGAATTACATCACCTCAATGTAATTTAATCAGAAATATTCATTTTGAGAAAATAATAAAAGAAAAGAAAAAACAATTTAAAAATATTTATAATAAAATGTCAGAATTAAAAAACAAATTCATTCACAAAGGCAGCTCAAAGAAGAATTTCAAACTCAAATAAATATAAAATTTATACACTGAGGTAGTAAAAATAAATAAAATGCCACATAAATTGGATATAGAATTTTGGAATGAGAGAATTATTTTAGAATATATCTAGAAATATTACTCTCTAGAATTCATCAACATAAATTCAAGGCATTTACAAAACTTGAAGGGGTAAAAAATAAAAATTTTGACATTTTCTCACAGCTACCTTAAAAAAACATTTAAAAATTGCTGATGCAAAGTTTTATTCTCAGAATTTAAAAATTGTCATTTCTTTCATACAAATTTAGCTTACAACAACAATTTACTTTTTCAATTGTTTTATAATTTTTTTTCAAAGTTTTAAATAGAAAAAGTGATTGTACAAGTTCTTTTTCATTATAGACAGAACAATATACAAATTAAATGCCCAGTAATTGATTCATTTAAAATTTATTAACAAATATGATATATAGCAAGGCTCTAAGCACATATATTTAGAAATATCCAATTTCATATAAAATAAACTATTGCTCAACGGTGCTAATCTAAAATTTCACTTTTTTAATTTATAATTATTTTTTTTTAAAAAAAGTAGCTTTTTAAATATTTTTTTAAATATTTTTTAAATATAGATATGCATTTAAAGCCATTTAAAAAAGAGTAAACTTTTTAAAAAAAATAAAGATTAACTTTGATTTTCTAGCACTAACTTACAACACACACACAAGGAGAAAAAAATAGAAACGCAAAAAAAAGTATAGAAATTACAAAATAGGAAAACAAAACTGAAAGGTTTGAAAATTGTTAAACTGTTTCTAAATGCATACTGATTTGCTACAACAGCAAAATAAAAATTTATGGAATGCAAGTGGTTTAGCCATGGAAGAGAATCATGAAGTATCTTCAATTGAAGACATAGGATATTAAAATTTTAAAAATATTAGTAATTCTTTATAAATTTATGCATTTTTAATTAAAAATTTGCACTCAAAATTGCAAAATTTTCAGAGTTGACCAATGAATGGCAAATGCTAAGAATTTATTGCATTGAATCTTTTTACTGAACCTTTAAATTAAGAATTCAAACTTTTAATAGATGAAATACACTTAAAATAACAGAATAAATAAAATTCAAATTTTCACAATAAACCCTTAATTGAGAATTTTACAACTTAAATAAGAAAAAAGAATTTTAATAGCAAATGTTAAAAAAAGATCATATTAAATTGTTTCATAATATTATATGGATAATTGCAATAAAATTTTATTTATAATAATAAGATACATTGAAGTAATTCATTAAAAATTAATTAATACTGGTAATAAAGAAAAATATTCATGTACTTTTATCAATATGTTGGTGCTTTACAGAACATACCATTAGACTCGGACACATCACAAATACATCAGAAGTGAATTTCCATTTTAGAGTTATTTCCCAAAATTTTTTAATAAACTAAAAATAAAGCTAGATTTTGGAAATCTACCATAATAATTTCTTAAAATATTACAGTGCAAAAATTTCTTCTATACAAATTTAAATACAGAAAGTTATATTTTCAATGGCACCAATTTAGTTGCCAAACAATATGACTTGTCACGATTTAATAAATATTTTATGTATATTTTATAACAATATTTTTATAGCCATAAATGAAGACAAAAGCATATTCATTATTCATATTCAACATTTCATCCTAGTTTCCCCCAATGTTAATAATCAAGATAAGATGATACACCTTATTTGTCCATACTGCATGGGTTTCTATTTAAAATACATTTTTAGAAAAGTTATAGGGGGAAAAATTATACTGCATAACAGCAGTTTTAATTTTGGATGCAAACAATTGAAATTCATTTTAAATTTTTATTTCACAAACTTTCAATATACTATACCTGTACTTTTTCATAAAGAAGGCATAAGCAAAAAATTGCCGAATCATGTAGAATTCCGCCCAACATCTTGCAGTGATTTTAAAGTGAAAAATCAATAATAATGAAGAATTCCGCTGAATTTCTTAAGTGATTTTTTGCTTGCACCCATATAATGGAAAAGTACTACTATATGAATCATGGAACTTATCCTGTAATCTATACAATTTTTCAATGCTGAATGACTATTCTTAATATTATTCTATTCTTCCTGTTCTACATTTAAATTAATAAATTTGTATTCTTAAAAAATTTTCATTCCAGATAAAATGATAAAAAATTAAGAGAAGCATAAAAAAATATAAAGATAAAAAATATATATAAAAAATAAAGAGATAAAAAAATATATAGGTAAAAAGCTTCTAAAATAAAACAAATTACATGATTATCAAAATTTTATAATTATGAATATTTTGCTGAGAAAGCCATTAAAACTTGTACACAAAAGATTTAATTGAAATGTTATATCTATCTATAATAATAAAAATGGATCTCGAAATGCGTTGCTAAGTGATAAACTGAAGAACGGCTCGAACGATGCAGCTAATTTTTAAAAAATATTTTCGTTAAGACACGAGGATGGTTCTTATGGAGAGAAAAAATGAAAAAACCTCGAGGAAAATAGTTAAAATGACACTTTTATTACTTTCCCGCCAAAAATCTTCATTTCCTCCCCCACACCAAATGAGTAAGATAACAGGAAGTAATAAATTATGATTGTTTAGAAAGAAATGCACGAAGTAA
>JAOUZG010032472.1:1434715-1464598 GCA_026289955.1 Argiope argentata | reverse complement strand
CAGGAAGTAATAAATTATGATTGTTTAGAAAGAAATGCACGAAGTAATTAGGTTTTCATTTATAGATAACGGGATGTTTAAAAAAGAAAGAAAATAGTTGCTTATATTATTAGTCTGTATGGATATTTAATCTATGCCTGCTCGAAATAAAGTCTAGGCAGGGAAGGAAAAAAATAACAAAGGGAAAAAAGGTTTGTAAAAAGAAAAGTAGTGAAGAAAAAAAGGATAGAAAAGAAAAGAAGGGTGTGTGTGTGTCACCATTATTTCCTTTGTGTGCGGCATTTTCTAAGCTGTTTTTTAACTTTCGCATCTCTTGAAAACCAATTGTGTCTTTATTTGTTTAGTGTGTTTACCTTTATGAAAATTAGAATCTCCTTATTCTATAAAAACGTAGAATTTTAGACCTTTCCCTCCACCATTTAAGTAAAATATCAATTCCAGGACAATTATTCCTCGGATAGAAAGAGAAAGATGAGTAGTACAATGAACAGAACATCTGAAGAAATAATACTATAAATGAATTATATGATTATCAAAATTTGTTTGGTTTAAAAATATTTAGGTGAAAAACCTGTTATGAGACACAGCTACATAAAATATTATATGAAAATTTTAGCGATCATTAATACTGGCAAACCGACTGGTCGCCAAAGGCGGCTAGTTATCAATAAATTTAATGAACTAGTTAATCATAAAAAAAGTGTGAAACAAGAAAATACAGTAATAATATCATAAAAGACCTTAAATGGGCAGGAAATATTTTTAAAGCACTGTAATGACTCTAAAAGGCATTTGTAATGTAATTTGACTCTATAAGGATAGTTCATATATACAATGAATAGATCAAATAGAGTTATTAAAACAATGAGGCTTTGTCTGATTACAATCAAATGTGTAAAAGTACTTTGTTTAGAGTTATGCATAGCTATTTAATGTAATTATGTATCACCAAGGGTCTTAATATATAATAAGTACTTTTCCGTTAGCTGGGTGGCAACGAAAAATCCCCAAATAATGTGGTATTCAACCCAATTTCTTACAGTGATTTTAAAGTGAAAAATTGCTAAATAATGTAGAAATCTGCCAAATTTTTTTGCCAATTTTTCGCTGTTGCCGGGTGAACGGAGAAATACCATATTATATATAAAATGCATGCAAATAAAGATGAATGCATATTCATCTCTAATATTTTATGATAAAAAATAGTCATTTTAAGTTATGTAAAGTTTAATATTATGTATGATTTCCAAGACATTTTAAGATCCTTTTGCAATCATACATAACATTTCGTATATTATTATATCACACTTGTGATGTTCGTGTTTTTGATTTTTGTTAACCCGGCACAAGCTAAGAATTTTATCAGGAGCATAAGTCGGAAAATAAGCCTCCTTCCTCTCTCTCTTTTATATCACAATACAGCAGATATTTTTTCCTCCCTATCTATAGATCAGATTCTATAATTTTCCTCTAATACAATATTGACATGATTGACATATTTTATGATTATTATTGATTTATTTGGCATGATTGTAATGAAAATAGATGTATATTATCAACCTTTCAATACAATATAAGAAAAAAATTCTATTAAGAATTATTAATATTTCTTCTTATTAAATTACAAAGAAAAAGTTGAACTCAGTTCAATATTTTTAAAACAACTTTTTAAGTCATTGGAAAAGTTTTTCCAATCTTGAAACATATAAAATATTTCAAAATCAAAATAGAAATCTGACATTGTTTCATAAGAAATATGAGCTTCAGATTGGAAATAGAAAGCCTCCAACATTTCATAAATAAATGACAATAAGAAGGAGGATCTGAAATTTAAAAGCTATTAAAATTTTAAGACAATCTGTTGTAAGTTTAAAATAAAAGTGATTCAATTGTGATTAGGAACAATGGGATAATCAATGAACACATGTTCATTCTAATTTACAAATCATAGATATTATAACTATCAAACAAAAAAAAGGACAATAATTTAATTACATTTACAAGGCGATTCCTTAATTAATTTCATATCCATGCATACATATATATATATATATAAAGAAGGAAGCGAGAGAGAGAGAGAAAAAAGAAGACATTTCATACTTGATATTTAAATTCCAAAATTCAATATTTTCTGTTTCCAGATTGCAAAAAAAAGTAACAAAAACTCAATATAACTTAAACATATAAACAAGCCGTATTTTCATTCACAAGTAGAAAATTATAATATGACACAATCAACTTTGAAGTCCTAAATTAGAAAATATATAAAATTTCTGTTTGCAACATTCAACGTACATAATTATTTATAATTTGTCATAATTATTTGTGCATTATGTAAAGATCTAAACCACAAATGGATGCATAAATCTTCAAAACATACAATTAATATTTTGATATTTAAAAAAGCATTGGAAACAGAAAGAAACACTGACCTGTCATATTTGCAATATGAAAAATGTACAAAATGTATTCTACTGCATCTGAAAATGGACAAATAAATGTCTGTGTAAGAAGTTGGTCACAATTTTTTTTTAAAGAAGAAACTTATCCAACAGAAAAAAAAGCATTTATACTATAGAAATCTTCAAAAGGTAATGTATATTTATATATATATATTGAAATATTATTTAAAATTATTCTTACGATCCCACAGACTAGACGATCATAAAATAAAGATCAGAATTGAAGACATTTAAAAAAATTAATATCTACTAGGTAGAAAAGATTTAAATAACATTTTCATAACTAATTAAAAAAAACGATAACAAAAATTACATTTTAATGGTTAAAAAAACCCACATATATCCGTTTTATAAATGTATTTTTGCCTTCAAGCTGCATTCAAAATTATGCAGTAGGATCAAAACTTAGGGGGTGTGAACCCTATGTAAAATTTAAATACATCTACAGCTCAGGCTTAAAAATTTATATATTACAAATACAACTAAAAATTTTAAAAAGCATTGAAAATCTGATAACGTTGAATATGAAAAACAAATAAGCGAACAAACGAAAAAATATATAGTTCAAATACTGATAAACATCTATGATTCTTACCTGTCAAACTGAAGCAGAAAAAGCATCCAAGACTTGTCAGGTAAACCGATCATTTACTTCAAGAACTCCATAGAGTTTAAAGTGATGGAAAAAGTATTGAAGTAAAAGGAACTATTCAGTACCCATTGCTTTACAAATATATTTGGTTTATGATAAACAAAACACATTTTCACAATCATAATATATACAAATTCCTTTGAAATTATAATATAGCCGTTATCAAGAGCAATAACACTTCAGTTCATAGCCTGCGGAGCTAGCGCCCTCTGATTATTTGATTTTTTCTCTTTTTTTATGTTGACATGTGAGTTCAAGTCGGTTCAACAATCTTTTCATAACAAGTACGGCGAATGCTAATGATGTATTTATTTACTTTCAGCTTCTACAGTTGCTAAAGGCAACATACCAATATCTGCACGGCAATCTAACTGCGAGAATGCGAGAGCTTTTTTTATTTTATTTTTGATACCGTTTCCCTTCGGATACATGATAGTAATCCCTGCAGTCAGAGGAATGCATGTAAAATTTGGGTTCGGGGCTACGGAAAATCACATGATAAATGTTTTTACAAGTTATGTTCACCTTTTAAACACAGATATGCATTATAATTTAATATAATATTAAAATTATCATATTATCTGACTATACTGGAACTTTATTCGGAAAAGAAAGTTGTACAGCATATACTGTAGGAAATAAGGTGCCTTAGTTTCTCAAACGCATTTATTTGGTTTTGGTTTTGATTTCATGAATTATAAGCTCAAATTTTTTTCTACTCTATGACAGATGAGCATATAAACTATCAAAATAATGGCAAATATCTTACGTTAATATTATGAACTATAAATAAAAGCTAAAGCAGTTATTTTATATTATTATAGTATGAGCGGAGTTATTGATATATGAATTAACGCTACAGTTTTGCGACTTGGATAAACCACTGGTTTTATTCTTTCTCAGTGTAAATCTAGTATTTGTAGCAAGTTCAGATTAAATCTTCTTTAATATCTCATCACCTTGAAAGGAAATTATTCTCATTGCTAATTTCAACGAAACCGAATCGTCCTTAAATTTTTATTGCGGGAATTGATCTGAAATATAATCCTTTATCTGTTTTGTTTGTCTTATATTCTAATTTATACTTTATTAGTTTAATAATTGATTTCATTAAAAAAAGTGAACAAATTTTTTTTCTTTGCATCATTGAAGTTTAATTTACGCTACAACTGTAGCTGTCAGATAATTTTTCGTCTGCAATTAATATAGACATATGTGATAACTTGTTACCCTAGCCTTAAATTGTTTAATATTTCTTCTGGATATTAAAATTGCTTTAAATTAATGAACTGGGCCAGTCACGGAGTTTACTTTTTTCCGTGGGATTTTCAGTTACAAAATATATTAATTATTTTTAGACCTTCATAATAAAATTAAAGGAAAAATATTTTTCTTCTAATTAATAGTTCTGTTGTTTGATGTGAATAATAAACAATTTGAAAATGAATTATTATTTTGAAACAGTCACCAATTTTAATTTTTCTTCAGTGTTTGTAATCAAGTGATAAAGACTCTGGATTTTATCATGCTTCTCATGAGCTTAAATAATGATTAAAAATAAAGGTATGTTATATTACAAGTAAATGTGGTTAAATTTTTATTAAACATCTAAATTTGAATAAAATTAAATTTATAACAACATTAAATCATTATGTGTTTATGTTATTTATTGATAACAAATGAAATACACTTATAAAAATTGATATTGCATAATTGAATTTAAAACTGTAAAAATAAATAAGAGAAATTTTAAAATATATATGCACATACATATTTTTACATAAACCTTAAATATCCTAAATTTATCTCTATTAAATTATTTCTAAGTAATTGGGTCAGTAAGTAAAAAGTTTTCTAATACTTAAATATTTTAACACCTTTTAAAAATTACTCAAAAGCTCTTTTTCAAGTTCTACATTTCAGTAAACATTATGAAACACAATATACATTAAAAAATTTATTTTGAATTATTAACTCCACTATTTTTTAGTAAAAATTATGAATGCAATAAAATAAAAAAGCATTTATAGTAGAAAAAATAGATAATTCATATTATTTTATTTGAATATTATTTATTAAAATGATTTTAAAAAATTGCAAGTAAATTAAATTATATCTTTAGTGTAGAAAATTTTTACTAATATGATCTTTATAAAAATAGGGAGGGAGGAATTTGGGTTTTCAATAAAAAATAGTGACTCGCAAAAAAAAATTATTTGATTTAGAAGTTTTTTGTTACAATATTAAAATTCTAAATCTTCAAAGATATTATTCATTGAAGGAATTTTTAAAAAAATTATAAAATTCCATGTTTTTTTTTTTTTTTTTTTTTTTTTTTTGAAATTTGATTTTTGGACATTGATTTGATGTTTTATCAAATTTGCAGGTAAACCAAATAAATATAGGTTATTTTCAATTTTATTTTTTATGTTCATCAAAGCATTTTAGCTTTACAATAACCTCTAGAAAATTCAAAAATTAATTCATTTTCTGCAATATTTATCTACTATATTTTAAAGCTGACTGTATAGATTATATTTTGGTGTATATGTACATGAATTTTTGTATTGCAGTTTTAATTTAGATTATTTTCACTAAATTAGATATAATTGAAATGGGAGATTTCATCATTGTATCAAAATTTTATGTGTTTGGTTTAAAGGTTAAATAGTTTATACTATGCAAATCAAATATATGTAGAGTATTGCAACTTTATTGTGGAAATTTGGCCAGAAACAGTTATTATTATTATATAATTACTTTATAACTTATTGTCATTTCCACTGAATATAAAGTGTGATGGAATGATAACTATGCTCTTTAATTTGCATTTAAATTACTTTTGCAGAAATTGAAAGATGACACATGGTTGTGTCTTCCATATATTGTTTTCTCAGTTTTCAGTAATCCATATTTTTCTTTCAACTCTAACCACATAAATTCATGTATGCTAAAGCTGTAAAGAATGTTAAATGATAAAAAAAAATAATAAGTTATATCACTGACTCTCAGTCCTGTCTGAAGGCATACTGATGAAGAAAAGTGAATGACGGAATTGCCACAACAGCAACATTGGCATAACTGTCGTTGAGTCATAGTGGGTCATCACCAACCATGGTATGACCCTTTCCAAAGAAAGTTATATTGCATTATCAATGGTAGGAATAAGATCCCTCACTTATTTATGTACTCACCTTGACGTGAGATCTAACTACCATACCCAAAGCATCTCATCCTCTTTATGAGGTGCCTCTAAAGAGGAGAATAATAGGTTAATGGGTAATTCCTCTTACAAGAAAATTGGTGATAAATTTATTTGATGTCATAAAAAGTGAGCATAAATGAATTCTTTTTTATATGCAAATGTTTTTATAGTGTAAAAAGTTCAAACATAGTTGAGAATAGGTGAATAGAACCTATGTCTTAATCAAAGATTTTCAAAATATTATTACCAAATATATTACACACATGCTACTAGTCTACAAGAAAGAGTATAGAAGAAATAATGTAATCTGTGTGGGAAAAAATGATTTCACTAATAAAATGTAATATTTTTCAAGATGCTTTTTTTATTGGAGTATGAAATCTGTCCAAAAACATTTATTCTATTTTTCTAATTTTGCCAAACATGAATATATCATCTGTAATTAAATTGTCACACAAAGGAATTAGGTTTGAGACTGCAGATGTAGTGAAAGCAAAAATCATGGAGGTGATGAAAGGGTATCATGTAATTAGAGACACTGATTTGAACTGTAGGAAATTCTTATTGAGTATTAGGAAAATCGAGGTGTAGAGTATAATATTGAAGGTCACATTATAGACAAAAAATAAAATAGTTTAAAAACTTCTATCTACTTTTTTTTTTACTTAATCTTTTACTAGTAGGATGTATTGTCAGAATTTGATCACTAGATTAAATGATTCAAGATTAGAACTCACTAAAAATCCATCATATGTCTCTCTGACATGATCAGCAGATTCTAAATCTAAGATATGTGTCTCTTAGTTTTACAAGTAGCGCCATCTAGGGCCAAGAATACGACTTAGCTACAGACACATGTCACAACCTTTTTTAGGGGGTAGACTTCATTCATCTGCAGATCATAATTTAGATCTGGAACAGAGAACAATCACCTCTGACCCAGTACCCTCTTTGGTATTACTCTCAACATGGAGGACTTTGCGACCATGACAGATTTAACAAATGCTAGCCGCCACACACTTGAGGAATCCTTTTAGCCGGTAAGTTTTGAATCCGTAACCTAAGGAGTACGAGTCCAACGCTCTACCAACCAGGCTATCCCGGCCTCATCATATGTTCTAAAATAGAGTAGAATTCATTTGTAATTACAATCTGTTCTCTGACTCCTGCCATGTATAATTTTGCTAAAAAGTGTTTCTAATTCTCAAGGTTGGACTTGGAATGTCCTAATTTCAAAACAAGAGATACAAGACAGATCTAAAATATTAATCCACTAACTTGTATAAAATGTGGCAATTCTTTCTCAACTTATACTATATTGCCTTTCTTTATAATATTTGTTTTATATTTTTTATTAACTATTTTATTCCAAGTATGGTGCTTTTGAATTTAATATTTTTATGAAGATGATTAATTTTATATATAACATACACATTCTTTTAATTACAGGTATCATGGCATGTAAAAAATATATATGATGCTTTGAATGAAAATGTCAGAGACCAGTCAGACAAACTCTGACAATGAGTATGTATTTAGACTTTTTTAAATTAAAACATTATGTAAAACTAGTGAGAAACGTTAAACATTAAACAGAGTATTTGTTTCAATGTAAGGAAAGAAGCCTTTCTATGTTATCTTTTTTCCAAAATATGTTGAACATCAGGAAAATGTATCATTTCGCTACTTTTCCATTAGCTGAGTGCAAGCAAAGTATCACCAAATAATGTAGAATTCCTTCTAATGAAATGTATTGAAAAATAGCCAAATAATGCAGTATTCCATTAACTGCTTTGTCATTTGCTTCACTTGGCTATTCGGCTCGTGTTTGGTTCACAATTGGTGGCATTTGCACCTGGCTTACTGACAAGTACCATCTTTTCATATCTATAATGACAATTTAAAACTGTAATTATTCATTAGAATTAACCTTATTACTGCACTTCTTTCATTGACATCTAAATCAACTTTGTAACGGTTTAAAAAAAGTGTTTTGTAAATTTTGGATAAAAAAGATTAAATAATACAAACGAATTAGAATGAATTAAAAAAAATTTTTAATTTATTATAATTAGGTTTATTATTATTATTATTATTATTTCCCTAAAATGTGCCCCTGTAACATAAGCACATGTCTGAATGGTTGTTTTTAAAACAAAAATTAGTTAAAATTAAATGTTAAATTTCAGAAATTAGTTCAATTCATTCATTGTCTGTCATCTAAGTTTTTATTATATTAGTTGTAGCTATTCTTCCATTTGTAGCTGCTTGTATAGAATTGTTTTTGATTTTAACAAACTGATTTAATGCATCCATATGATTGATACTGAATTTTTTATTACTATTTCCTATTATACTCTCTTTTTAAAAACAGGTTTTCAGTTAAAATATACTTCAAATCTTCTTTTATTAAAATTTATTAGTTTAAATTTAAAGTATTATGAATATTATTGTTGTTTTTGCTTTGATTAACAAATATTGGAAATTGAGAGAAAATGCATGTAAAAATAATTGTTTATGTAAGTGTATATTATTTTAAAAGTATAAACAAATAATATATTTCATTTTGGTTAATTTTTTTGTAAGTACCATCATAAATTTAAAGTAAATGAAAGTCCTTGAGAGGCTAAAGAGTTAAAATTATTGGTAATCATTGTATGATTTTAAGCACTTGAGCATAATTGTAAACTTTTTGTGAACTATTGGTAAACTGTTAGTGTAGCTATTTTTAAACTTTAGGTTTAACTGCATCTCATTAGTGAATTTAGTCAGTACATGGAGTTTTTTTGCAATTATTAATGGTTACATTAAACATCATCATTAGTATTTTTTGTTTGATAATCAATCCTCAATTTGTAATTAATACATGTATACTTAATTTTAATTACCTCATGTACAAATATACAATGTATATATATTTTAAGCATATTGTTTGCTATTGTTCCTTTTCTTTTAGAAAAAGCAGGAGGCCTTGTGGTTCTCGTAAACGACAAGTGCATAATGAAGTGGAAAGACGTCGGAAAGATAAAATCAATGGTTGGATAACCAAAATTGGAGATTTGCTTCCAAGTAAAGAGCCTCATAAACGAGTAAAGAAAAACCACTTTTTTATTCTTAATTATAAATATATAATCATATATACATAAATGATGCCTTTGTGTTTAAAATAGTTTTAATTAATTTACAGACATTCTATATTTTAATTGGTGAAAATAAATTAAGTTGTAAATAAGTTAAGTTGTAAATTTCTTTCTTTTAATTATCAATCTGCAAATTTTTCCAGAATTTAAAAATGTCTAATTATAATTGTTTTAATATACTGAAAAATTAAGATATTAGATTTAAAGCTTTCTTTCAAATATGAAAGAAAAAAATATTAATTTATGTTATCTGATGTCTTATTAATCTTACTAAAAACTTAGTTAGTTCAGAAACTTGAAACTTTATACCAATATGATTAACTTTATTGTTTTTCTGTCAAATAGTGAATCTTTAGATTCTTATATTAGCATTTTTTTTTTAGTAAGATGTGGTACGATAAAATGGAATAAATTAAATAACGCATTTCTTAAATAGTATTAAAATGCTTTTAATTTGTTATATACTTCCTTCATAGAGTTAAGCTATTTGTTGTCCTTAGAGGGCCACAGTTATTCAATGCATGATCATTTTATAAATAACTATTGTATTTAATGTTATAAACATATGTAACTAATCTATTATGTTTTCTAAAGAAAAAAAAAGTCTACTTGAGAATTTTCTGTCAAAAATCACATGTGTTTTTCTGCTTGACATTTGCAGAAGTATACTATATTTTGTGTTTCAGCATTTCATAAATATCTAGAAAAATTTATGAAATATTACATGTTTTATTTTCTTCCTATATTCCAGGCATTATATAATGTGGATTACTTTTCTTATATTAATAACTAAATATCTGAACAATTGGGAGTATTCATCTCTTTATTTTATGTTTTCATAAAAAGTTATTTATTATGCTGTGTCATTGAAAATTATTTTACTTATAACTTTTACATTTAAACATTCTCAATTTGAATCAATAAAAAAAAAATTTTATTATCTAAAAGTACTTTTTTTTCTGATATTTTTTTAATGTGTTTTGGTGATAAACTACTTCAGAAGTAATACTATTTTTACACTGTTTTAAAATTCAAAATAATTATTTTTGTAATTGTAGTATGGTTTTTTTTTTTTACCATTATAAAATTTTATCCTTAAAAATAATATTGTAATCGTAAAAATAATATTGTTTATTACAGGATTTACAGTTTTATTACAGCATGGTAACATACAGATAAATGAATTAATCAATTAAAAATGCATGTAATTTCTCATTCAATGTGAATGGCAATTTCCATGCTAAGAAACTATTATAAAAGTAGTTTTGCTTTAATGTAATAATTTAATAATAACATACTAAAACATTTAAAGCATAATAACATATTAAACATTTACTAACAACATTTCACTTATTTGGGTTGAATACATCTTCGGGGAGATTTAAATAGCTCATCATCACCATTCAACATAGCACCATACCTTTTCATATTTATAGATGCAATCTAAATTATGTGACAGCATCCACTTTTCAAATGTGAGCCATCTAAGTTATATCATTTTTAAGTGATCATATATATATATGCAAAGGGTTCCTAATTCTCTGTTATTGCTGTCCTCTAAAAAATATTAAATGCTATAAAATTTATCAAAATCTCATGCTCAGTTTTTTTTAATAGTTGCCAATGAATGAAACTGCATTCCAATAAAACTTAAAAAGTTATATTTTCAAATGAATTTTCAATGCATTACTATTATATATATCTAAATTAATTACATATTTTATTCTATTTTAGAGCAAAATCAGCATTTTGGAACAAACTGTTGATTACATTAAACTACTTGTCTCAGAAAGAGAAAAGCTACTTTCAGAGAATCGTTCAGAAGTACAAGGTAATATATATTTTGATTTAATTAATTTGTTTGAATTGATACAGTGTTTGGATAAAAGATATTTTTAAAAATCAATAAGTGTTCTTTAAATGTTTAAAAATAAGAAGTTTAAGAAATGGAGAAATGTATTCAAAATTGCATCCAAAAAATGGTCAAAAGATTGAAAGATTTTTTTCTGCATATTTTTTTGTCTATTATAATAGGGAATTGTCTTTTACAATTTGTCTCTTACATTAGGGAATGAAAGAACCAAACTTTTTTAGCTGTTGCACCAAAACCAAATTGGCATTGCAACCCTCTGAGTGGGGTTCTAACTTATTCCAAAAAAAGAATGCACTGTTTGTACAAAGTTCACATTAATAGTTTGCTTATAAATATTTTGTTTGGGTCTTTGTTTGCTTTTGCTAATGAAATAATCACTAATTCTGACTGTTACTTAATAAGTACCATAAAATTTTGAAATAATGGCAAATTAATGAAAAAAATAATTTGAAAAATCAAACTGCTATGGCCACTTATGTGTCTTTTAACAATACAAACATTTTACATACAGGTTTTCAGATGAAGGTAAGTATACACCTTTGGCATAAAACTGCATTTCTATGGATATTAAATATAAAATCAATGAAGTCGCATGATAAAAAATTATTATTTATGTAAAAATGAAGAATAGTCCAATACCAATGCTCATATAGTTCCAATACCAAGTTTTTTTGGTGCAACAATTGAAGAGTTTTGGCTGTTTCATTATTAATTAATAAATACCAAACATTCAAACTAAATTAATTGTTCAATTTAAAACTGAAAAAAACTAAGAACTTATGATTAAAGATGGCTATTTTTCATTATTATCTGTGTTGTAATAAATATCTGTAAAAAATGAATTTTCTTAAAACTTTTATGATAATATTAGTTTTAAACTAAGCCAGGCAATTTATTGTTGTTTTTGTAACCACTGTTATTAATATAGTGAAAAAACATAATAATTTGAGTAAGAAAAAATATATTCGATCATATTGAACTTAAATAGTGTGTTTGTTTATTCTTTAAATTTGGAAATAACATATTAAGGAATTAGGATTCTAAAGGATTTTTTGTTTTTATTTAATATCTTTACAAACTTGAAAATCATTTTCTCAGATTTTTTTATGTAAGTTTTTTTCTATTCCCTAATCCTTTTTTTTTCATCCAAGATAAAACTTTTTATTTAGAATAGATAGAATATTTTCCTGACAGTTTCATATACATGTATTTTGGACATTAATAATAAAATAGATCTGAGGATAGTGGTTATTCTTTATAAGAAAAAATGATAAAATTAATGATTTTAGATATTTTATGGGGTTTATTTAACAAGAAATATAATAATTAAAATTGTACAAAGAATCAGATCTTCAATTCTATACCAAGTTTTGAGGTTAATAAATCAAGAAATAAAAATATCAAAATTTAAATATTTTATTTTAAAAATTAAAAATTGGATATTATAATAATGGCTCTTGTTAAAGTAATTTTTTTCTCTGTCAAATTCAATTTAATATTACAATCTGCACAAAAGACATTTATTACTTTTAATGTCAAAGAAAATGATAAAGGATTTTATTCTGCTATTATTCTTGTAATATTCCTTCTTGTACTAAAATAATTGTTACTGTAATTTTATTCTTATACTGCTATTTCCAATCATCTTGCGAAAATCTTACTAAATCTTTAAATTACTTTAGATATAAGGCTATTGTATGGGATTTTTTTAATAATAATGTTGCAATGCTTGAAGAAATAAACTTTTCATTGTAAGCATGATTTAAATAGAATGATTTAAGTCAAATATATGCACATTATTCAAGCATGTTCTATTTATTAGCCTCCTTTTCCTTCTTTCCTTTTTTTATTTATTTTGAGATTAATTATACTGTTTAAGCTACATTATAATAAAATGTTTTGGCCCTCATTGGAGGTTAGAGGGTGTTATGCATAACATGGCTGAAAAAGCATCATTTGCATTTGAAAAGTGATGTACTATTTTTTAAGGTTAACTCTTTCAGTTACTAATCCTACTAGCTAACTAATCTTTGCTTAACCTAAATTTGAGTTACAACATTAACAGTAAATTTATGGTATATGAATGAGATCATGAATTGAACTTTATTGAATAACTAGTTATTTCAGGCAACTGGCTAGTTTGTCAGGAATATGAATTTTATTTAGTTTCTGATCAAATCATTTAGGTATAATTTCATATCCATGGTTCCACCAAATTGTCTAACGTTAAAGCTGTATTATTTTAATTGTCCTAATTAAACTCAGTTTATTGTATACATAAACATTTCTTATGGTAAGAAACAATAACATTGTAGCACTACTAAAATGTTTAACTGAAATATTCACTTTTTTTATGTGTCATAAACTACATTAGTACTAAACAAGATCTTCTTTAGCTTTCAATATTGGAAGAATATAACACAGTAAAATATTTGATAAAACAATAAAAATGTTTTCGATTTGTTAGCAGCAGTTTGATTAATCTATTGTTGGAAGTTAGACATATATATATATATATATATATATATATATATATATATATATATATACACAGTCAAACATCGATAATTCGGACTTCTATTATTCGGACTTTTTCTGAAATGTTAGTGTTTTATTCGTTTCTGCTTTTGTTGAGTAATAATAGTTGGCGCCCCTATAAAATCAAAATATTTTTCGGAAAATTTTACTTTAACGAACGAATCATATTGCTTGTTACTTTTTTCCTCTGTAAAACCGGTTGAAATACCGTGAGTAGTAACTTATTGCTTGATTCGGATCGTTCTGTTCGAACCTTTTTCGTTCGCTCTCCATCTAAGGGATATTTTCATAGTATCGGCGTAGACCGTTAGTTTTTCTGGCTGTTTGTTTTCCCGCGCCCCGTACTTATCTTCAGCTAGTCTAGTCTAGCGATGCAGAAATCTTAAATAATGCTTTAAATGCAGGAAAGTGCAGTGATGAAAATGAAGAAATGAGTGACACTGAACAACATGAAGAAAAAAAAATTCCTTCAGAGGATTTACTTGGCATACTAGATAAAGCGATAACAGGTCTTGAACAACGGGATTTCATAACTGAACATGAAATTATGACTGTATATAAAATCCGTGAAAAACTAATTTCGCACAAACCTAAATATAAACAACTAATATTATTAGATATGATGAAGTAATAATAAAGATGTTTTCTTTGAGTAAGTAATAATGTTATCATTGCTTTACCATTCTTTTAATCAGCATTTTCAACTATTGTTTAATCTTTGAAATTATAAAGTTGTGTATTGTTTTATATCGTCGTACTAACGATGTACGTTAATTATTTTTTATTTAAATATACCCAAATTTCGCAATTTCTATAATTCGGAATTGCCGTGGTCCCGGCGATTCCGAATTATCGATGTTTGACTGTATATATATATATTGAAAATTGTCAAAATGCAAAAAAAAAAAAAAAAAATTGATATTACATTGGTATAATCAAAACACATTTTTTTTAAATTTAGAAATGATAAAAAAAAATTATTTTTGTGCAATAATATTTTTTGGTAGCTGTTGTTATATTACGTTTAATTTTAATTAATTAAAAAAATAAAACTTACCTGAAGTGCACATTTCCAATCTCCAAGATATATATATGCTTGTAATTGAAATAATTCTTGGTCTGACCTGTAGAATCCCAATGCACACATTCAGTAGTTGTATTAATAGTAAATATAATATACAATATATCACTCTGCATAATGGAAGCAAAAATTATTATTCCAAACCAATTGTAATTAGATTAGATACAATAAAGATGCTAAAAAAATGTTTTGACATACTTTCTTTACTTTTTAAGTTTGCTCTTTTTCTTAAGTGCATATCCAAATTTGAATATGGAAGGTATTTTGTTTATACATAATCAATTGGATATCATAAATTTGTAGGTTGCAGTGCATGCATAATGGAATGTAGCAATTTCTGAGACAAAAACACTTGAAGAACTGTAAAAATTAGCCAATTATATTCAATACTTCTATTAAATCTTTTTGCTAAGAAGTATTCATATTCCTTTCATTTTTTTCCTTATTCTGAAAATTCTAAAATTCAGTGTATCTCCATTTGTATCTTCTTTCCATGATTTTAGTCTTCACTCATTTCAAAATGAAAATTTTCTATATGATAAAATTTCAGCTTTCAAAATTTGTTTATAGTGAGTGTAAACCTATAGTAACATCTTGAAGCACATTCTTTTTGAAATTCTCTATATTTGAAACATACTGCTGTATATATTTAGATAGAGCAGTTTATTGTAAGGAAATTACATAATTTAAACCTTATTCCATTTATATATTTTCTAGTTCTTTCCACACTCCTTCTGAGATAATTGATAAAAATGACATACTTTATTTCACCAACTGCATATTGGAGAGATTTAACAATGTTGAAGAACCTTTTTAGTATTTTAATTTGTTTTATTTTTCCTCTTTCGGGAGTGTCATTGAACTTTGCCTTTCGGTGTTTCTGCTGCAACGATCCTTTTGTAGGACTGGTAGATTTTTGCGTAAACCACTTGAGGCAGGGTAATATGCCTACATAACATACTCCTGCCTTGAAATAGCACAATTTCAATATTCAGATACTATATAAATTTCACACTTCTCAATAAATTCAACAAAATTATTGCAAAAAAACGAATAAATATAAAAACAAAACAAAAAATACAGAAATAATTTGTGTATACAAATTTACATAAATCAGTTAGAGTCTCTATTTATGATTTACAATTAGATATAAACCCAATTAAATTTTTGGGAGCAAACATATCTCACTAATAACTCTTTTAATAACACCATTCAGAACTCTTATTGCTACAACTCTGACCAAGCCATCTGAATATTTTATTGATTCTTTGATTCTCCCCAGTCTCCATTTATATGGAGGCAAATCAGGATCTTTGATTACAACCATATAATTAAGATTTACATTATCCTAAACAAACTGCCATTTGTTTTTAAGATGTAAATTATTCAAATAATCATGTTTCCAATATTTCTAAACTTGTTGTGCTAATTTAGTTAGTTTTTGCCATTTTGGCAAATGATTATCAAATAATTGTGATTGTGCAATTGAAGTTATTGGATGGTGAACTAAAAAATAAGGCTATATAAACATAGGATCCTTAGATAAAGGTACAGTATGTCTACTTTTTAGAATACCTTCAATTTCTGTAGTTAGTGTTAAAAATTCTTCAAATGTGAGTTTTATAGAACTTCCTGTTCTCTTTAAATGAAATTTAAACGATTTGACAAAATTAGGAGACCTTGGAGGAATAAGTTTCCAGTCATTAATTTCTGTATTTGGATAATCATTTAAAGTATTATCAGTAATACCTACCTACATGTAAATACCTTTTGTGAAAAGTTTCCGTAATTATTAATTATTAATTCCGTAGTCTATAATGAGTATTAAGAACCTTAGGATCCTTTTTACTTTGAGTTTATTTAGTCTTTTGCAAATGACTACCAATATGAATAATAACTTTACCATCCCTCTTATGAGTGGAAGGAAAATATTCCTAGCTGCAAATTTGTTCAAATGTTTTTTATTCGACTGAATCATCGTTATTATTGCCAAGAAAAGATTCTAAATTAAAGCAATTTTTAACAGAATTCTCCAGATTATCATTTTCAAAAATAAATTCAGAAAAGGAATGAGAATTTTTGCCTTTGATTGTTCCCGTTACTAAGTATCCAAACACTTTATTTAGTAACAATAGTGAATTATCATATAATCTACATTTTTCTGTCTTCTGAAAATCAAAGAAACACTCACATACGAGTAATGCATTAATTTTATTAGGAATATGGAAAGTCTTATCCACACGTTTTGTCTCCCTTGGGAAGTTAACTTTTGAGATATCAATTTCATTGGAAGGAGTTAAATGGGTTATTTTAAGCATAATTAAAAGCGATGCAGTTCTGGAAAAGTCATTGCTTTCATTAGAAATGATAGGTGTTATTTTATTTTTAACAAAGAATTCTCGTCTAAATTTGCAATTATTATGTTTACCGAACTCCCAGGATCCAACAGCGCTTTTATTTTTATTTTTCACCCAAAGACATCTTCAATGACTAACTGCACAGTGTATAAAATGGTTGATTGAAGATAGTTTTGAGTGGCTTGTAAGGGACTCAGGATCAGTAGTTTGTTTTTGAGATAACTTTGAAGAGTCAGATGCTTCATTGCTTACATTAAGTTGCACCTCGAAGCCTAGAAGGGGCATACTTCTGGGTTTAGAATCGAAATGAATCGAAGAATTATGGCCTGATTTTTGACGGTTTTGGCAGAGAAATGTGTATTTGCTGGGTAGTTTATGCAATTTCAAACAGTTCTTGCGAATGTTATATTTTTCCAAAAGCTCGATTCTTTTAGAAATACTGAATTTTAAAAATTCAGGGGATCTTTGCAAAGAATGTTCAGTTTTACATAAAATACATGGTTTTACATTACTTAGTTTATTCAAATTAAGAAGAAAGTTATTTGGCTTATTTATTTCGACATGAAATTCCTTGAGGAATTTGTTATTTGTAGGGTTTTCCCCTAATTGATCGAGTACCATCGCTCTTGATTCTAAATATTGCCAGAGCTACTTCAATGACAGTACTTCTTTTGGTACTTACGTATTAGACCATTGACGCCCAAGGCCCGACTTAGCCAAGTTGGGGCCTGGGGCAAAATCTTCTTAGGGGCCCCCTGCTTTACTACTTTAGTAATTAAGAACATTCATTGGAGAAAGAAAAGTAAAATAAAATTTATATTCGATTTGGACGCCCCCCTTTTTTGTGGGGGCCCGACGCAACTGCCCCTGCCTTAGTCAGGTTCTGTTGATGCCAATGATTTAGTAACTCATTAGCGACAGATTCAAATTTGGAGATAAATCGTCGACGCTAACAAAACCAACATAAGTGGGGATGACAGTTAAAGTGAGAACAATTTTTAAAATAATGGTGATTTAGCAACTCACTGGTGACGCCTTCAAATTTGGCGATAAAGATGGACGGTCTAATATGTATAAGTACCCTTCTTTTGATTGTATGATCAATTCATATACCTTTCTACTCTGTTTGTCAAGTCTTTCTAATGTTATATTTACTAATATAGCATTTGTTATTATTGCATTCTCAATTAAATCCTTTTAAAAAGTTCTCAGACTTTTGTTTATTGTGTTTGTGGTATTTCGTAAGCCCTTTGAAGACTTAAAATTTAATTTTTCTAGTTTTAGCATATTTTGAATGTGAATATCAACAACTGCTCGCTTATTTTCAAAGCATTCTTCAATATCAGAAAACAGAAACACAAATGTATCATAACTTGTTGCCATAAATTTAGTTTCACCACGAAAGGCAGCTTTTAAATAAAATATATTTTGATCATTCGGTGAATATCATTAATTAGATGCATGAATTGATTTTTGAATTCTTCCATTTTCCCGTAAAATAGAATCTTATTCATTTTTATTATGAGTTATATTTTCCTTGACATTATAATTAGATAGAATAAGCATTTCAAATTTACCTCCATTCCATTTCTTTCTTCTTCGATATCCAACATTTCATGAGTGCACTTCTGGTTTAGTGTTTCATCTTTGTCGATTTCTAAATAATCCTTGAATAAAATTTTTCATTCATCTTTTATTTCTGCCGCATATGCAAGCTTCTGTTGACTGCTGAATATAAATTTATTTTCTTCTTCAATCGCTGAACTACTTTTGACAAACTTTTTAATAGTTGTTAGTTTTGCGTTTATTCTTCCACGGATTCTATTTAACTCTTTTGCTGTTGGAGCTTTACTTTTATCCATATTTTCTCTAATCTGTCTCCTGGTCGCTAGGACCAGAATGGAGAGGTTCAACTATGATGAAGGATTTTTTTAGTACTTGAAATAGTTTCATTTTTCCACTTTCTGGAACTTTGCCTTTCAGCATTTCTGCTACATCGATCCATTTGTAAGATTGATAGATTTTTGCAGATACCGCTTGAGAACGTTACAAATGAATGGTGGGGACAATATGCTTGTATAACAATTATATTGTTATGGATTTACTCTTGTGATTCTTTTTTGTTTGTCAATGAAATGAACAATCCTTTAGTGGCACTTTTGTGATGACTTTTATTAACACGAAGACAACAAATATAAAGCCCAGATGAGCACAGAAAACACACTGCAACAAACAGTAATTGGTAGAAATAGCAACCACATCATGCAAAGAGACCAGACAGAATTCAGCAGAAAGAAGGAATTCATGCAGCTGCAATCAACGGTTTCTCCAAATGTCTGCAAATCTCCACTGTCTTGTCACTTTAGCTGCACAGCTGGCTACTCCACACACGACTCAATGCTGCTTCTACAATGAAGAACAGGAGTGTGCACAATTTGGCTATCACTTGAGCTCTTCTCTAGACTAATCACCGTAGGCTCATTACTTAATTGATTTGGGACCCCAGCAGCGGCTTATCCCTGTTAATGGAACTCTGCAAAGAACCTAACAGTCAACCCATTGCTGTTGTCAACTATGATATTCTCTGGATAGGAATTTCAGGAGAAGTGCAGTTAAGAAGAGACTGTTTCAACCAAAAGCTATCTCTTGTAATGGCTTCAGATGTGAAAAAGTTTGGTCATGACTTCTGTTGTATGGCATGACCGTCCTCTGCCTTGGTGGTTCGTTGATAATCTGGCCCTGAAACAAACATCAGGTTATAGTGACTTGATTTACGGAGCACTTTGTTCCTGCTAAGGGGCATTAATCTCTGGTAAATGGTGCAATAGACCTTGCTTTTAGTAGTAGTTGTTGTGAAAATTTCAGCCTCTTCTTATGTAGTCCTAGCAGGAGATGTGGTGGGAGGAGCTCGTAAAACAGTCTGTCTTATGGTAAAACTATCTGTGCTGGGAAGCAACAATACAAGTTGGTAAAACTGTATCAACATTATAAAGAAAACCTACCAACTTTTTATTTGCTATTAATAAACACCTTTTGCATCGTTAAATTTAGTTCATTGATAAGGAATTACAAATTTGTCATGATAGTGGTATTCTCATTCTTAACTATTTTTATTTTAATGGTCTTTAACTATAGTCATCAAATGCTATCAACAATTCACTAAATACAATTAGTACTGTTCTAGTTTCAGTATTAGATAATGAGTTTAATAAGCAAATACTGTAATTAAAATCTGCTGTGTTTATTTTGCTGATTGTATTTTATTTCTTTTATAGCTGAGGAAGTTAAGCAACTTAAGAGAGATTTAAAGCTTGTTCAAGAACAGAATGCAGTGTATGAAAAGTTATTACTTCAAGCCAATATCAGCTTAAATGCCTTGCCTAAGAAGCCATTAAAATACAGTGATAAATTTGAAAGGAAAAATGGCATTTTGACTGTAAAAAATTCTGACATAAATGTTAACTCCAGAGTTGACAGTGCCATTCAAGTCAACTCTGATCTGCCCATGAATATTTCAAATGTGAATTCATTAAACACCTGCTCTTCAGTTGCAAAAAAACCCATTAAGAAAACAAAGGCAGTTGGCAAAAACTGCAAGACAAAGAGCTTGAAGAAAAACAAAAATGTGAATCCACCTCCATGTGTAACAACCTCTGAAACATCTGTGAATGAAGATACAACTTATATAAACAACTTAGTTGATGCAGTCTCAACTAATTCCTTGACAGCAGCAAATACTGTTCCTTTTGGCAGTCAAGTTTCTCAAGTTAATGCAGTCGCAAATATAAATTGCAATGAAGTTGTGAAGGAAACACCATCTCTTCATACTGGTGGTGTAACAACTGTGCTGTCTCAGTTTCCCTTAATGTCAACTACCCATGGTTCATCCTTAGTTAATATGTGCAATAAAAATATGTCCACCATTATCATTCCAACAGGTGGTAGTATTCTACAACATTTTCCTGCAGCTGAAAAACCATCCAATACCATATCCATTATATGCCCTAGTACTTTGCCTATTATTGTGCCTCAGCAGGTGTTTAATGTTTCATCAGTGGCCAGGAATGTAGGTTTATCATCAACACTTATTTGCTCTGGGCCAGTGAATGATCCTTGCTCGCAGACTGAGAAAGCTACTTTGGGTAACACATTAGTGACTCTAAACCCTGGTTCAGTTGTTCCTATTTCATCTAATATCACAGCCAATGGTGGTATCATCTTATCTCCACAAACTGCTCTTCTTGGAAGTGCTTGTGCAAGTGGGAATTTGACTCAGAATGTCATATCTTCTATTATACAGCCTGTACCACAAATGCAAAATGAACAGGTTATAGTGCCTTTGCCTCTGAAAGCACCTACAACTACTTCTGCGACAGCAACCATAGAAAAAAGTGTTCTACCTCCCCAAAATGTTTGTACTGCCTTTGATCAGAGTCTATCTGATAAATGCAAAAGTAACAAATCATCTAGTTCATCACTACAAGCTTCTCAAACTGAACCTTGTGAAACTAATAATTCCTCATCTATTCCTACAGAGCCTATTGATTCTGCAGTAGATGGGAATAAAAGCAATGCCTCATCTAAAAAAAATGCAATATCTGTCTCAAGGGAAATGAGAAGTATCTCTTTCAGTTCCTTGCCTTCTTTGCAAGTATTATCAGCCAATAAAATAATTTCCTTAGCAAATCAGTCTCAAATGAGTAAAACAAAATTATCTTTGCCTTTGATGGGGAAGGAATCATCCCAAACCTCTTCTGTATCACTTCTACCAAATGAAACAAAATCATTGCAGTCCTCCAATAATTTTTGTTTGCAAATTGATACACCTGGTGTTTCTGTGAATTTGAGTGAAAATGACATCCCTAAAACTCTTCCTGAAAAAATTGTTCTTGCAACAACTACATCTGCAACAATTAGAAAAGATTCTGCCTTAACTTCAAAATCAAATTTTTCATTAAATGTTCTAATGGGGGATACAATTTCAAGTAAAACTGAAAATAACAGATCTTCAAAAGAAGTTAGACCATCTAATTCTCAAAATTCGGTTGAATCTGTTTCAAAATTGCAGGCTATTCCAACCACTTATTCTATTTCTACAATTGCAACTACCAATAATACTTCCATAGTAACAACTGTTAACTGTTCTGATATTCCAGTATGTTCCATTGGAGAAAATTCTGTGCAAAATGGTAGCAATGCTTTGAATTCTGCAACACATTTTGATACTTCTTTCAATGTTACGGTTACTAGTACAGGATTAAATTCAGATTCTTATAAAAGTAATAATGCAAAAAACAGAGTGGAGAAAAATTCAAGCAATGGATTATCTGTTCAGCAAAATAATAATATGAATGCTCTAAGAAATAATTTACTATGTAATACTGCAACATTAAATCAAGATGCTTCATGTGCTAGTACAAGCATAACAACACATGAAAATTCTAATTCTTTGAACCATGTTGATCAAAACGTTGGATTTTCCAAGCATGATGTTCACTATTCTGAGGTTGATCCTAAAAATACTACGTTAACTTCCAAGGATATCAATGTATTTCAGAACCATGACCAAAACAAACAGTGTTCAGAATTAATTGGTTCAGCTTTACCTATGGATTCTATAAATAGTGTTTTTACTGAAAATGTGCCATATATTGTGCATGATTCTTCTGTTAATCAAAATATTTTACCTTTACTTTCTACAAATCAAATAGTTTCCCTGAATTCACCAGCATTTGTGTATCCTGTGCAAGATAATGCTTCAAGTAATGTTCATTTGCCCCATAATACTAATGTATCTAGCGAGTCATCATCTGTAACAATAACTACCTGCATGCTGCCCAATTCATGTCCTGATTTACCATCTTTTACAAGTTTAAACAAGGAAAATATATCAAGCACTTATCCAGTTTTAACAATTCCCAATGAAAGTTCTAAAAGGCCTAACGAAACTTCAACTAACACCCTTTCAAATTCTGAAATTATTGATACAAATTTTCAATATAATGCCAAAAGTAATTTGCAGGAAACTTCGAAATCAGATAATAAAATCAGTACATCAGCTGATGCATCCAAACAGTCTCCAAATGCTAAAAAGAAAAAAAGTGGTTTGAAAATTCCAATCAAAGTTAATACCAGTGATGCCCAAACTATTTGCAATTCTAATGATACTTCAGGAATAAATTCCAGTTTTGAATTAAATAAATCTCAGGCAGTTGAAAATTCAGAGACACTGTCAAAAAGTGATGAAGGAGTCTGCATGAGACAAGAATCCAATAACTTTTTATATACATCTGATATTTTAGCAAGAGCTACTGAATCAGTATTTGGTAGTGACATGCTTGAAAATAATCAATTGCCCAAACGATCAGTTATGTATTATACAGAAGATGGCTCAGATTTAAATATTCCAACTTCTACATCTGAAAAACAAAATGTTAATTTTAAATTAGATTGTTCTTCTTCAAATGTAGAACATATAGAAACTTCTTCAAATTTGATGACAGATAACAGCAAAAAGAATTCTGGTACATTAAATATTTATTCAATAGAATTAACAAATTCAGAAACAACTGATCAGAGTAATCTGGAATTAAAACAAAACAAAGTTTGCAAAACTAGAAAGTCAAAAACTATTTTAGATTTGGAGCCGCCTATGAAGAAAATAAAAGAAACTATAGATTCTTCTTCTAAATCATCAAACAGCCACATCTTCACAAATGCACACCAAACTGAAGAAGAAATTGGGAAAAGATCTGCTCCAAACTCACAGTTAAATATGCCTTGTGAAGAAAAACAAGTTTCAACAGAATCCCATGCATCTGATGCAGATCATTCTGGAATTGATTCTTTGAGTCATTTTGGAAATCAAATTCATTTAGCTGAAAGTAATTGCAAAACTCCAACATCTGTAGATGCCATATTCTCTCTCACACCTATGCTAGGTGATATACTGAAAGATGTTTCTCATGGTATTGGAATAGAAACTAGGAATAATGGTTACTTAACTTGCAGTGATAATCAGTCCTTATTTCTGGGTGAAAAAAGTTTTCTGTCTCTTAATTTTGTCACTAATTCTAATGATGATTATTTAAATTTACCCAGAATGCATCTACCTGTATCTTCTGAAATTTCTGCACCACCTGTTCTCCCTGCTACCAATGTTTCTTTTGCCCATACTGTATCATTATGCTCAACACAGAGTGATACATCTAAAACTACTGAAACCACCTCTTCAGCAGATCAACAAAACAAAAATGATCCAAAAAAGAAAAACAATCTTTGCAACACCTCGGATAATCTGAGTTCTTTGAATCATAGTTTAACAATCACAAATTCTGTAGCAAAGTCTTCTGAATGCTTATCAAAACCAAGCAATTCAGAACCTTCATTTAGTATTTCTGCAAAAGTTTCCAATAGTTCTAACTCTTTGTTATTTGATAATCAAACACTTAATAATATACAGAATGGTGTGAATGTTCCTCAAAGTAATAATTCTGCAGTATCCCAAACAGATCCTCATTTTTCATCTCGCGACAACTTTACTTCTGTTTCACATGGAGTGACATTTTATCCTTCTTTGTCAAATTCCACCAATGTGCAAAATTTCACTTCAAGTTCATCTTCAACCCTATTACATACCAATTTTCATTCCAGTACTTCTTCGAACCTTACCAGCTTATCTTTTCCCATTCAGACAGTCAGTGCTAGCACAAATACAGTGTACCAATCTCAATCAGCTGCTGCCAAAGTTGATTCCCTTAGCCATTCCTTATGCTCACTCCTTAAAGAAACTTCTAATATTCTGGGAGAAAACCGTATTGGAACTGGTGGCCCAGCTTCTTCGCAAGCTTCAAGTTCCTCTTCAACTTCTAATATATCTCAATCAAAATATTCTGCTTTATCTCTCATCTCTGATCATTCATCATATTCTGAATCACCTTCATCTTCAGCTTGTCATTCTGAGTATGTACATAGCTCGGTTGTTTGCACTCCAACAGTTTCTGATACACAGTATACATCCAATAATTCATCTTGTAGTAGAAATCAGCGATCATCTCTTTCTTACTCAGCTGAGAGTTTGCTTCAAACATCTTGTGCTAATTCTGAAAAGAGCAAAAACAAAAATATTGTGAATAATCGATATATTCAACGAATTGCAGAAAAAAAATCTGATAGAAATAATATTACAAACATGCATAGTATTAGTGATACAAACATATTTATGCCTGTAACAAGTTGTGACATAAATATTTCAAATGCACCTTTGGTTCCTTTGCCACCTGTTACTTCTTTTCATAATTTTCCTCCAACTTACACTTTATGCGACTCTGTACCATCCACCACAATTTTTAATTCTGTTACAAGAACTCATGATATTCCTTTATCTTTACCTACTGAAAATTTCCTGAATCATATGAATTTAAATGTTGAGTCTCAAGTGCTTACCAATAGACATGATGCTTCATCTACAGTTCCTAAACCTCATTCTAATATAACATTACCTTTTGAAAATCATGGATCTCTGTATAACAATTGTAATTTCTTGCCTCATGTTAAGCCCTCATTAGAAACTTCTAGAACTCCTGAATCAGGAACTTGCTTCCCACCAACTTCTTTTAGCAATAACTATTCTCAATCAGCACAAAAATCTAATTATTGCCAGTTTCCTCATCGAACATTAACAACTAATCCTGAACTTCCTGCAGATATTAGCTTGCCAGTAGGTCCTCCAGTGCCATCATTTCATACAGATAAAGCTAATTTTCAAACTAATAGATCATCACTTCAAACTTCATTCTCTCAAAATAATGCTAATTTTGTGGGAAATATATTTTATAACACAAATAATACTACACGTGATGTAAATGACATGACTGTCAAACCGTCCAACATCAGACCAACTCAGGAAGCTTTTGTGCCTGAAGGACATCGTCAGAATCTCCTCGATCACAATCCTATTATCTTTCCTGGTCGAAAGACAGCCACATCAAACAGATCAAAATCCAAAAAGGGGAAAAATCTTCCTGTGAATGAGGGAAACACAAATATGGTTCCAAGCAGCATGGGCAATTTTCCCATTTCTCAAGATCTACCTGGTTCTAAAAGTAACATATCTTGTGTTTCCAATGGATACTTTAAGAACAATGGTCATTCTGTCATTCCACCTCCTCCTAGTCAATTGCCATGCTCCCAGCATAAAATAGCAGATAATACTCCAAACACTGTGATACCTACCAATCCACCTTTCAATCCAGTACTGCATCAACAAGGAGATAATTTTTTCAATTTGAACTTTCAGTCCTCAAATTTTGCAATGAGTCCATTACCCCGTCCTCCAACTCAACCATTATCATGCTCCTGCTTGACAACTCCAATCATCAGTCATACATTTTCATCTACTAATCATCCTGTTCCAAATTTCAATTTAAGTAATATATTGCCTGATATGGGTTGCTCCAGCAACCAAGTTTCATTGCCACCTGTAAAGTTTCCTCCAGTGAACCATACTCTTCAGTCTTCTTCAGCACAATGTCAAACAAATTCCACTATGAGCAATTCAGCACATATTATATCCCACCAGACTTGTACCCCTGCCTTATATCCACCACATCCTCCCATGGTCCGTGGATCCCTCAACCCAATTTTAAGCCACAATCCCCAGTCTTTTAGTGAAAATCAAGTACCTTTAGTTGGTACTGGTGCCACACCTGTTATGTCTCAAAATATTACTTTTTCAGCTTCTCAAAATCCAACTTTTAGGAATGTCATTCATTCATTGAGTTTTCCTCGTAATGAACGATAATTGTCGTTAGTAAAAATGGAGCTTTAATTCAGTATCATTTAAAAAAAGTCATAGGTAGCAAATATTTTTGATTCTTATATTTAAGAAAGCTTTAAAATGTCATTAATTTTTTTTTCAGATAAATAATAGTAATTCTTTATCTTCTGTATAATTTGTGGAAATAGTTCATGTCACATGAAAATGCATTTATTTTTATAAGAAAATAGTTTTTTCCATTTATTTTGCTTTACATAACCTAAAATATGTTTTTCTTTTAAACTAAAAAAATTAATACATGCAGACTGTAAATTTTATTTAATGTTTTTACAAATTTCTACCCCAAAACCTTCTTTTGGGGGGAGGTGCATCAAATAAAACAGAAAACACTCTATGATTTCAAATATATATATAATTTGAGTTAAAGAAAAATCTTTTGAATATCTTAATGAAAGAAATAAAATTGAATTCACATTTCATAAAGTTATATTTTTTCTATGGTTATAATCTTACTTATATTTGGTATTGTTTTATTGTATGATATTTTTTAAATACAAATTCATTTCTTGAGATGTGAGAGATTTCTAAATCATAATAATATTTCTTAAATTTAGATTTAACAAATAATAACTAAATATAACTTACTTGGTTTAAATTTTTAATTTTCTTCTAGATTACTTGTTTTAACAAGAAAAAGGGCATACATGGATTTAATATAGCATTCTTTATATTACACACATTTTTCCCTTCTTTTTAATAAATATATTCATTTACATGTAGCTGTAATTATGTATATAGATTTGAATATTCTTTAAAATTTTATTTTAGACTATTATTATGTTAAATATCTTACTATGAAGATACTTGAAAGACTGAAGGTCAATTTATTCTTGAATTCTGAATTTTAATTATGACATTGCATTTAATTAATAATCTATATTTTTAAATAATTAGTGCTCATATTCCATAAATAACCAATAATATAAAATAAGGGTAATTTATTAATTTGCTGCTAATATATGCAGACAAAGAAACATGTTTTGCAATTTTATATGCATGTACTGTTGGCAGTTAATTAATGACATTAATTTTGAATAAAAGCCCAGAATCACAGCAAAGTCATATTTGATTTAAAATACAAAGTTTATATGTATTATAATGTGAATAATGGCATATATACTTTTAAAAAACCTAGTCTGTTTGTATTACTTCTTTAATTATCATTGATATTACATTCACATTTATTACTTTTACATATAAATAGAAAAAAACTGTTCATTATAAGAACTCCATGTATTATAAAAGAAATTGTTCTTTTAGAAAGAAAATAATACATTTCACATAGTTCTTTTTAATTACTAAATTTCTGTTTTCATCCTGAGCAACATACAAATGCATTTTAACTTTTTAATTGAAAGAGTAAAATTTATAATGTAAAAATCAGTTGAGTTTTATTTGTCCAATTCTTTCTTCTAAATTTGCTATTTGACATTAATTTCCTGAAAGAGCTCTCCTAATGTTTTTACTCTTTTAGTATCTATTCACACTCATTTATTGTTAGATTATGTAAGCTGTTGCTATTTTAGTAAACCAGGAAGCTATTTTTTTCATTTCTTTTCAAGTAGCAAATCAAAAGTTCATGACTCAATAAGTTTGTTTGAAGTTAAAGCATTAAACGATTAAATGCTTTCATCTTGTTACTAAAAAAATTGTTTTGTTGATTAATAAATTATTTTACAGAATAAATTTAAGGTTTACTCTGAAGTTTCAGTCTTCTGAAATTAAAAGAAGAAGAAAAGTATCTCATTATTTATTTGACTTATATATCGTTTGTTAAAACCAGTTGCCTAAGAAGAATTTCTTTTTGAATTACATATATATTTACAATTAGAAATGCAAAAAAGAATGCATGTGTTATCTTTTGAGAATTATATCCCTATCATGAAATTTGAACCTATGCATTCAAGCCAGGTTATACTATTTAGAAATTATATTTACTGCTTTCTTATGGAAATCAGTATAAAAGAAAAATTTGGATCATTTAATTATTTGGCATATTTAGAATTTTTAAATCAAGTCAATTTCTTGTAATTGATAATTTTGTCCTTCCTCCTAAATATAAAATATTATTTTGAAGTTTTAGTATCTTAGCATATTATGAACATTATATTTAATATTTCTCACAATTGTTGATTTTGTAAAAAATTATCCTTCAGTATATGAGTGCAGAAAGTATTTGTACGTCTTTTTCAATTAATTATTCAATACATTATTATGTTCAAGATAGTCACTCAACTTTGTAAGTATAAATAATTTTTTTAAGTCAATTGAAAATGATGCAATTTAATTATTAATTGTTGAAACTGTAAAAAAAAGGTCCTGAAATTTAGAATAGCTAATTATATGGTACAAATAGAAAAGGCATACAGCCACTACTTTATATATATATTGACTTAGAGTTTCTGTGTTATTTTTTAACTCGTTTGAAGATTTCACTTTTTTTAAATGCATTTGTCAAACAAAAAAAAACTAATTGTTAAAAAGAATGGAAATGAAGCAAACATTATTTTTCCAAAGATTTTTTATATAAAAATTGAACCAAAAAAGTGCATTTAGAACATTATTATAGAAAATAATAAACTTAGCTATATTATTCTTTATATTTATCATTTTAATAGAAAATTAACTTTGATATTAATTTTGTTAACCCTTTGAGCCAAAAAGTATTAAAACAATATGTAAATCTATTATTTAAAAGAAGTGAAATGTTGAAAAGATTATTTTTATAACACAGAAA